>JAUKPT010001130.1:0-16337 GCA_032273505.1 Nanomia bijuga
AACTTGTACCCGACAAATTGTCAGCAAACCCTCAAAAAGCCCAGTCCAAATAAGAGTGAATGTTTATTTTAGAAGAAGACATGTACTTGTAGTAGGAATGACCTACTTCATCTCAGCAGCGCCTCTTAATCTCAAAACGTGCATCGCCATGTATATAACCTTAAACCGTATTGCTTTTTCCAAAGTGATATATAGTTTGTTTTTTCATTAAAACGTTTTACAAAACTTGAATAACATATGTGAAATACATGAGTGAATATATTAGGGAAAAAAGAAAAAGAAAAAGTATAAAAAAAGGTTTGCAAAAATGATTATTTATAAGTGAATTGCATTGCACAACATCAGCATCGTTTGTGTAGGAATTTGAGCCCCACAACTTTCTTGAACCTCTTATGCACAACACTTGAGTACGAACAAGTAAAAAAGAAATCTTAGATCTTACATAGTTGAGATGACACTAGTTGGAATGCCTTACTTCTCTCTTCTTTCCTTATAGCCTTTATTGCAATGAATCCTGGCGAGGTATGGTCTTCCGAGTGCCAATTGACGGTCTTTCTATCGTAACATCTTTTCGTACAGTTCAAGGATTAATCGCACTTAGTTGACGTAAAACTCCAATTAAAATGACAAAGCAAAGTCAAATTCAAATAATTATCTTCTATGTCTTTAAAATATACATGACGATGTCATTAATAAAAACAAAGTCAAAAACCTCTATTGAAAAGAAAACAATTGATGTTATACTCTAGCAAAATATGTTACACATACACTGCCAAACAAGGGTAAATATTTTGACCAAAACTCTGAATTCTTTCCTAAAACCATTTTCCAATTTCTTCCCTACTTTAGGGTCCGAAAAAATAGAAATCACTTATTTCTTTCCTGTTTTTATAATTTTGTTGAATCCCCCCCCCCTGCGCTTTTGACCAAAATATTTACCCTTGTGCCGCAAATCCCACTAGCAGACACGTGCGAATACTAGATATCTGAGAGTTTTATTAACCTAGATCATTTCTCATTTTCACTATTTTCCAAATTTTGCTTATTTTGCCAAAATATTCACCGTTGTCTAATATGTATTAGAAAAATGATCTAAGTATTTCGAACTATTTTTTACAGACAACCCTTAAAAACTTATTAAGGAAAAATTCAAAAACCTTACAAAGAATCTATTTTTTCAAGAAAAGGAAGAATTTTTGCAGATATCAAATACATTTTATTGCGAACATATTTTCGATATTCAAAGAGATTTATTATCTAAGCTCTTAATGCAATATCAAGTAGTTCTACAATATGAAAAAGGGGTTAGCGAAGAATGGCACAGTTTTTGCGAATGTTCACTAGTTTTTTCCATCTGGCAATTGATTTGAAGAAAAAGCCAGTTTCTTTTTTCAATATAGAACGTTTTAAATGGTAGGAATTCTTAAGGCTTATATAGGTAAAAATGGTATGCTGCTAATTCCATTTTAATGACTTACCTTTTAACTTATTAAAGTTATCTAAGAATCACTTGAAATATATGCCAGGTTCGAGGATCCAAGATCTAGTTTATCTATATATTCTTTCTAAATTTTCAGTTGCCAGTCAGCATGCACAATCCCTAGTACTTTTTACTTATACTGTAATACCGATACATTTCATAAGTGATATTACTCTTGTTATTGCACTGCTATAGACTTCTTCTGTATATTTCACTAGTTCCTTTATAGATTTGAATTGAAATAAGAAAATAATAGTCAAATTAAAAACATTGACACAAAAATAAGTCTTTTATCTTTTATGTTTTGTTTTATTCCGATATGAAATAGCCCGCGAAATATCTACTTTGCTAACACCATAATTCATCTTAACTCGTTTAATTTATACTTCCGCAAGCTTATGTAAAGCTAATTTATTGATTTATTTTACGCATATATGTTGTAAAATAGCTTCGCTTCGCAGAACAATAGTACAGTCGGGAGGGCAACTACCTAGTCAGCGAGAGGTCGTGGGTTCGATACCCACTCTATCCAATGACTTTTCGTGTGATAACAAAAGTAGTATCATAGTTGTCTCTGTACTTAGTTCCATATAAAATCTCATATAGAGTTATTATATTTTGCAACAGTGTATCTTTAGATAGTGTGACTTTTCACACTTACCAATATTTCTAACATTATTGCAACATCTCGTTATAAACCAATTGGATGGAAGATACTTCAAATACTTCAAATAAACAGTAAGCGCTCCTTTATTTCGTTGTCTTGTAACTCCAGGAAGAAAAATGAAGTTTTTCTACAAAATACAAACTTTTAGATTAATTATAATGATACATCTAATAACAGAAAATATACGAAAAATGTACCGTGTAGAGCTGCAAAATGTCACACGTTACGCAAAATGTCGCTTTTGACGCCAAGTGTAGCTAATCTGACGCAAAATGTCGATAAACTGATGATAAATGTCGCTAACTTGATGCAGAATGTCACTTTTTTTGACGTAATGTCACAGTTCTAGCTAATGCAAAATGTCGCTTGAATGCCGAAAATAAGATTTTTCTTTGTGAAGATAAAAATGGCTGATTGTGTAAAATTTCTGTTCGTTTCATTGAACATCAATTTTTCCCTTGTGAGTATGAAAGTATTTTGAACGAAAATTTAATTTATTTTTCTATTTTTTCAAATATTACTAATCTGTGAAATCTTGCAGCAAACATTAAATCATGAGTGACATTTTACGTCAATAAACATTTTGTGACATGCGTTAAGTATGTGAGATTTTGCGTCAAAAGTGACATTTTGCGTCATGTCTATGCACACCGCATTATTAATCATTTCTAGGTCTTTAATTTCTCTGAAATTTAAACCGAGTAAAATGGTTCCATCAATAAGAAAGAGCTTTTTACAGAAAATAGTCAACTAAATTTAACCAGCTCTATTAATATAATGAGAAAAAAATGCACTTTTTTTTACATAAATTTATTTTTTTCAATATTTTGTTATTTTTATTTTTAGTCCAAAGAAGAAACAAGAAAAAAAATGATAATGAAATTTTTCTAAAAAATGGGGTTTACAAAAAATGAAAAATAAAAACGGTGCAATCAAATTTTGACGAGCTTGATTTTATAATCAAATGACATTTTCAACACGACATTATGTGATTAAGATTTACTATCTCGCTTATTTCGACATATCATATCTTTTTAGAATAATTCATCTAGTGTGTATAGCTCCAACATGTCGTCGTAAATTTCGCAAGGTGTTTTATACCAAGCATAATTTTAAAAGCGGTCCTGTAATTTTGACATTTTCCCAAATAACTAAAATACAATTCCCATATAATGCATCCAGTTTTCCTTTTATTAATTCAGCATTAATTCAATTAATTCAGCAGTTGTGTATTGATTTAAGTCCTAAATTGACAATAAAAAAATCCATTCTTTGAACTCAAATGAAAATAAAGATTTTGTACCAGACGCAGCCTATTTCTTTGAAGCTAACATTTTTTTATACACACCACCTCAAAGAACTTTCTTTAGTTAGTAGTTTAACAGAACGTCATGCTTGTGGTTGCAAAGAAACTTGACTGATATTAATTTGTGGTCGGAAAGCTCAAAGCAATGTATGCGGAAAATGTGTTAGAAGAATGTAAGATGAAAAGATACAAATGGTCAAAAGGAAAATTTTTCCATGAAATCAAGACAGGATTTTGAATAAATATTTCTTTGTATATTGAATATTGTATATCTTTTTTTGCTCTCCGTGCCTCCACCACGCAAGAGCAACAATATTGCAAACGTGGAGCGAGGAACAGCATTTTAAAGCCCATCCGAACGGGATTAGAAAAGTATGGCAAGTTATAAACAGACGAAAGTCCTGGGATGAACTTCTAAAGAGAGGAAACTTCTGGATGAATTTTTGGAAATGAAGTCGTACAATAGAACAAGAGTTCAGGAATAACAAGCAGCCAACAAAATGAATAAAAATTAGCATATGCTAGCAGTCCCTAACCACTCCCACTCCAAAAAAAAAATCTTCCCGAAATCCATCATTTAGATTTCATTTAGTAAATGATCCACTCATTTACGCTTGTAAGCATTAAATCAACTGTTGTACAATTACATGTCCGATAGCATGTCATCTTCCATCGGACATTCATATTCACAGTCTGATAAAGATCTATCCTGTCAAAAAAATAATTGAGGTTTTCTGTCGGAAATTGGCATTGGAGTGCAGCTGCTCACGGTGGTTATTTCCACCCTTTTAACTATGTCCTTTGCAAAGAGAAGACAGTGCAACATTCTAAAATTATTTATTAGTTTTATTTCACGTTAATAACACCACTCGATGGAAACTCACTTAAGAAGAAAATGGAAACGCAAATCATGTTACAAATATCTAGAGTTGAATCATTACTTTTAGGTACAGGCAATATGTGGCCAGTTCTGGCGTTTAATTGGCTAAAAATTATGGCGAGTAAATTCTGATTGGTTTAATTCAAAATGCCACAATCTGATGTTTTGTTTAAACTCAAAATTATGATGTCATTTCAAAATAAACCAATCAGAACTCTAACTCTAATAATAATAATGATTCTATTTCATTTATTTCAAGGAACGATATTTTTATGTGAAATATTTTGCGTTTTTTTCAACAAAATATTCTATCAGCTTCCCGGTGAAGTTAGCCCGGTAGACCTGCCGAAGGATCATTACTGATTTTTTATTTCCTATCTGGTGGTTTTGCCCGGTTAATATGTCTGATAATTCTGACCTTCTCGGTGAACATTTCTGATTTTTTGCAGCTGATACAGGACGTAATATTTCAAGTCTTTTATTTTACAAGGAATGTTCTGTTTTCAATGTCACGTTATGATGCAGACAAGTTGAGGTTGCGTATCTAAGTCATTAACTGCTTCGATGACAAATTCGTTTTAACATTTTATTGGACGAGTTTATATTGTAAGAAAAGAAACGTTCTCCATCTCTTGTGGTATACCAGAAAAGGTCGCAAGCGCTAATTGTCGCGAACATATTATAGCGACTTTCGCGACACTCTTCTGTTTGCGCCATTTAGTTTCTTCTCAAAAAATGTTTATCGCAATAGAAAAACGAATTAATTACATTTGTCTCGTTTTTGGCGACAAATTGTGCTCGCGACTTTTATTGTCAAAGCATCCTTAACTTTTTGAAAAATAAACCTAGAATAAAGTTAAAAAACTTTTTTCGAGATCAGCTAAAGATAGAATAAGATAAATAAGCTAAATAACAATGACATTCAAATTTTGCATTTATTATGCAAAAGAAGGAAGTTTTTGATTTTTTTTCCGTCTTTTGAGGGCAATTTTTTCAAGAATAAGACAACGCATGCAGGAATCAAATACGGGAGATTCTAAATATGTAAACTTAACCAATCACTCATACAATTTTCATAAATGTCACAGAAGGTCACAGAAACAATATCATTTGAAAAGAATCTTTTCTTACCTAAATTTAACGGTTCTTGTCATACAAGAATATTTTACGCTTAAATTTTTCAATTTTAAGCAAAGTATGAATAAGTTAAAAGATATAAATGTCTTTTCGAGAATTTTCTAAATGTTTATCATTTTCCTCATGCTCTTCTTCATATAGGGAAAACATATTCATACTATCCTAATATACAATTCTACAATTTTCATTCGACAGAAGAAATCAACTAATCGTATGAATTTATATCATTCACAAAGTAATGATATTTACTTTTTAATTTCCATAAAAACGAGTTTTAGCTATATTTCATATCACTACGTTTCACCGATATTACATACAACGCTACATTGCTACAATCTTGACAACAAAAGAAGAGGTATAACCGTGTACTCGTTTTTAGCAGAATATTCATTCTGGAAGCTATAACTTAAATGAATATTTTTGAAGAAACGTGAAACGCTTATCCCGTATGGATCTTCGTCAGTAACGACTTCAAATCTCATTCAGTTAATCAATCCTCCAGTGATGAAAATGACATTGGGTAAATATTGAAAGATGATTTTAATGCAAGCGAAGTGAGTGATACAAGTAAAGCGCCTTGGGTCCAGGGCGCTATCTACAGCTTTCTTAGAGCTATTCAGAGCATTTCCTGTCGATTTTTTCTCTAAATATAGAAATAATTTTGCATACACCTCTCTCCGACTTTCTTTCATTTGTCCTTAACCCTTTCCTGCATCATTCAATCCGTTATCTATCACAGGTTTTTCGTGTAAGAATTCTACCCCCTTAGTTTATAACACGCAAAATCTTTACTCTTTGTAAAAAATCAGTAATATTTTGCAATTTTTTTAACAACCATGACTCTAACCCCCCCCACCCCTCAACAGATAAAACCTGTTATAAATCTCCCTTTACTTACTATAATGGTAATAATGTTCAATCTTTCTCAAAACTCCTACAAAACATTAATACAACGTTCCAGAAACAAAATTCAAACTTTTCCAGTTTTTCACACCAGTCTTAAAACCAAAAAACCGAATGGATAAGTAAACGATTGAACATACTTAAATTTGAAAATTCTAGTAAATATATAAATATCTATATGCAGCTATAGTGTCTGCATATTTTCCTTAGATTTCTTTCCAATTATTTTCTGATGATGTCTTACAAACACTGAAAATCTTTCTTTATTTCCTGTTATTTCACTCTTCTTGCCAATATATTTACTGTTATTCCAACAAGAAAACATCCTGGTATGCACATTTCCATAGAATTCTATACACATTTTCTTATTCTAAAGCCAAAAGATTGAATGAAAAAACAAAGAAACAAAAAGTTACTTTTATTTCAAACGCATTCGATATGGAAACAGATATAAGCCATATTTACGCAATCCTTCCCCAACCATTTTTATATCTTTTTATCCCTTTTGCTTTTAGATGCTGGAATTCGAATATACTCGTATATTTCCCAAGATTCCTCAATTCTCGTTATTATGCACTACTTGGTCAATACATCTACCGTTATTCCAACAAGAAGTTATCCTAACATAAACAATTTCTATAGAGTTCTATG
Organism: Nanomia bijuga; assembly: GCA_032273505.1. NCBI lineage: Eukaryota > Metazoa > Cnidaria > Hydrozoa > Siphonophorae > Agalmatidae > Nanomia > Nanomia bijuga. The sequence goes on from JAUKPT010001130.1 coordinate 7,025, forward strand.
AACCATATTTCAAAATCCAAATCTTTTCTAATTCTAAAGCCAAAAAAAAAACAAAAAAATAAACAAACAAAAATTTACTTTTATTTATTCAAACAAACATATAGCTTGATAACAGACTGGTACCAACTCGGTGCAGCTTAGTCACTTAGTCAACAAATTATGGATAAATCTGTCGTTTTCATTGGTTAAAAATTACCTACGTTTGGCTTACATAAAAATGTCACAAATCGATTTTTTGAATAAACTCAATCGATGTAAAGAATTCTAAATGAACCAATCAGGTTCTAGATGAAGTAATTTGTAACCAATCAAACGGCCGATTTACTTTCAATTCGTATCCTTAGTCACTTAGTCAACAAACTGACAAAAAGAACTAAAAAAGTAATAAGGACCTACTCGACACATTAGTAATATCAGTAATATTCGACGTTTAATTACATCATCAAAAATCTGATTGGTTAAATTCGAAATGTCGCAATTCAATTCAATTCAATATTTCATCAAGAAAAGAATTTTGATAGAAGTTTTTAATGATCAAATCAGAATCTCGATGATGTAATTTTAAACCAATCAAAATGTCGAATTTACATATACTTTCTTGACAATATATAAAAAAGCTTCTAAAGAACGAATGAAATTAGTAGTGTACATAACATAACCCTGGTTGTCATGGATACGTTCTTAACACGTGCGCGGTACATTCAACATATATTTGTTCGAAACCGTTCCGTCAATTTGCATTTGGATTGACCCTTCTATTAGAAGTTGATGACGACGAATGAATGACAGATGGCTCGAGTAAGGACTTGGGGTTGGAAATAGTCCGGTCATACCGTGCAAAATTACTGCACTTCCAAGTAGAAATCACGAAACTTCTTTTTAGCATCAGACTAAATTCAAAAACATATGTGTTTGTATTTTACAGACCGGAATAGCCTCGCTTTGACGAAAGACTTGTTTACGCTGATTAAGAATCACATTAGAACATACATTTTAAAATGTACTGGGAGCGAGTTATAAGCCCGAGTTCTAGCCCGCTACAAATTTATTCAAATTTCACATGCCTTCAACCTGACTAAAAAGAATATTATAGAGTATACAATTAAAAGTAAAGTTGGAGATCCAAACCCTCCAGGTTATAAGACCAAGCAATTAAACTAAAATCGGGTTTGTCCTCTCTCCTGACAGTAATAAATATCTCTAATATGATTTGTCTTTCGATTTACCCCTCCCCTTCCCAAAATGTAAGTATGGTTTTAGTTGAAAAAATCCACGTCTCCCTTGTATCAATGTTATCCCTGCAGTTTTCATTGCTTGAGAGTGTCTGTGAGTTGTGAAAAACTTTGATAATAGGGGAAAGGGGGTCTAATATCATAGTATTTTAACCAGGATCGTAGCTTCTGCCAATTTGCAAGTGGATTGGCCCTTCTTTTAAGGTTGAAAGATGATGTCGAATGAATGTTAGATGGCAATGTTTAGACTTGAGATGGTAAAAGAAGCTTCCACTTTTCATAAGGAGTAGAGTGTGTGAGAGGATTTCTTATAAAATCGGAGAATATTTCGTATCCCCTCAAAGAAAGAAAAAAATGTGTTCAAAAAACATTTTGTTCCTATATCCACTAAAAAAATCTTTCCAACCTGACGCTTCCAAAAGCATGGACTACTTTGCTACTAGTAGAGCAGTCCATACCATATAAGATATCAAAATCCTCTTATAAACAGGCCCGGCGCTAAGGGGAAGGATTCCAGTCCTGAAATTGTCTTCGAAAAATCCACGACAAATATCGACTTCAGATTTTCAGTCAGCAAAATCTTGTCCAACACTCTCTGCCTCTGGATTTTCCGCTAGCGCTGGGCCTGCTTATAAACCATCCAAATTAAATGACAATAGTTTTCAATTAAAATCCTTGCTGCCTTCTATTTTGATCGTGATTAATACCTGAATGGAATCAATGCCGAATTCCATGCTTTGAAATCTCAAAAATTCCAACTGAAATCTTTCATTTCAAAAAATCTTAGTTGTTTTTTTCATTTTGGCAACTAATTCTCGCTTCGGATCAAATTTAAAGGAGTTTTCGGGAGTTAAGGAAAATTAATCAAAAACTAGCGAAAAACTTTTCCCTCTCGATATTTGAACAATTTTCTCAAAGATGGTTCAATCTATTTCCGTATCATCCTTTATCTCAAAACAAGTTTGTATGTTTTTATAGCTTTTATGGTAACCATCAAGAGCTTCGGTTGGAAAAAATCTTATTTCAAATAAAACCATGGTTACCGCAGAAGAAATATTTTTTACTTAAAGTACTCATGCACAAGGTTAGAAATAACGGTCGGATATCGGATAATATCTGACTCATTTCAACAATTATGCAACCCCGATTTTCATCGAATACTTCATCTGACCCAGATTATCTTAAAAACAACTGCATTTGGACCTATTATCTTTTATCATGACTTTTGATACTTTACACATGTTTTAAGATGTTGAGCGCGTTAGCTACTTATTTCTTTGTTATTGTCGGGGAATTTTCGAAGAGAGTGGCATTAGTGTTAGCCAGTTTATATTAGTTTTGGCCCCAAATGAAAGATCATCGTATATTTCTTCCGACAAGTGTAGAAAAATTATTTTAAGCCCTGAATGTGTACGCTAAGAAAAATAGTGCATAAGAAAAATACTTCATCGATGTTTACCAAAATGATTCTTAGCTCCAAACATCTAAGCATAAAGGCCGTCAAGAGAAAAGCATTTTATATTTATCTATTATTTATTTATTATTCGGGCGGGAACGATAAACTTATGTTCTCTTTTAACCGGCCTAATTCAATATTAGGATATTGAAGATAATAAATCAGTCAACTGAACGATTTATCAGTCAAGTTCAGAGAACAAAGAGATATATTACATACGTGTAAAGAAAATGTTTTTCCAAGAACTATATTAAGAGCACCACCAAAACATATTGTTCCAATAAAAAAAAACATGGTTATATCGGAGACAGGCGTGAACTTATATTTGTTTACTTTAACAACAGACGTGCGTACGCAAAAAGTCGACTTTATACCCCAGTATACGAAGCGATGTCCCCATCACGCATACGCCCAAACATCATTCAAAAGAAAATCGAAGATAATTCGACAACGTCATCAGATAAGTTCAAAGAACAAAGAAATATGACATTCGAAGATTATCACGAATATTAGGAATCACTCCAAAAGTTTGTCTAATCTTTTAAAATGAACCGACCAGATTCTTGATGTAATATTCAACAAATCAATAGTCTAGATTAGTTTTGAGATGTCTGAGATGACCCCTTACGTACGCTTGAATGAACGTGATCTTCTGCGTACGCTTTATCTGCTTGATCTGCGTGCACGTTATCTTTATGAAAGTCTGGTAACTAGACTATATCACCATAACAACAGAATCAGGTATAAAGGAATTTATGATTATGACTAGATAACATATCAATCACAAATAAGTCATGTCTGGTTTAATTACTGGTTACTTTAGTTAAGGGTCAGACGAACGCCTCGTACGTTTGATGGAACAATCTCATCCAGATGTGTGCAGCAACTGGTCTCGTACTGTTTCTCACGCAAGATTTAATTTAATGGGAATCTGAGGAGGGTAGGATAAAAAGGTTCCGATAATAAAATCTCATTTTGCAAATACTACTAATTGATCTTGGAATGTAGGTTCTTAATAAAATAAAGTGGGATTTTATTCAACTCCATACATTAGGTTTTAAATCAGGTTGTCTTCGGATTTTATTCAGTTAAAATTAAACATCTATGTAATAAGATCCCGGTTCTTATTCGGTAGAATTGACAAAAAATGGATTTTATTAACCTGTTTTGGGATCTCATACATGTGGTTTTTCTCTAAAACAATAGATTAGTACCTGTGGCATTATATTTAGTACAATTCATGTGAACAATATCCTGTTTGGAATCTTATTCACTCTACCCTCTAATGACATTTTCCCTGATTTAAATTGAACATACGTTAGTCCCCTTGTTATCCTCATGTACAACTTTTATCGGTACAGGCTCTAATTCATCATGTTCAACTAAAAAATGTCAAAAGAATGTAGATGTCTACGCACTTACAGGGGTTTTATTTTGGTTTGGCTCATACGAAGAAGATAAAATGACATAAGAAGAAAATTATATAGATATGAAAATCTTAGGCAGGCGGATTCTATATACATTTATATAATATTGAAGGTGAATTTAATTCAACCTCTGGTGAATTCGAAGTATCACCTGGAGAATCACCTTGATACTCTAGAAAAGCACCGGCGAAATTCGCCGTTCGTCGGGTTAAATATAACCCCCGCCTTACATGAAAGCATTGAAACATCTAGACAAATTTATGTTTTGTTATGCATATTCATGACTAGACAAATCACTGGATGTTGGCACTATTTAGGTCCTGAAATGCGTACTGTACCCAAGGACATTCAATCTAATTATGACAATCTTGAGGATTCTTTCGAATGACATTGCATTGTGATAATTTAATTGGAAAAGAGCCCTCATAGGACAATAAACAGAATTAAACGAAAATAATGAACTTCAGGCCGGTGAAACGTAACGAACATCCGTTCAAACATTTTATTCGGCTATGTTCCGCCATTTAAAAATATCTGTTTGGACAAACAAAAACAAGTGGTGAAACGTATAAATACGTCATCTTTTAAATGATAATTGCCTTTTTATTGTTTTTATAAAAAATGCCCGATCGGATGTTCGTTACGTTTCACCCGGGCCTTAATAGGCCAAAAAACAGAAATAAACAAAAAAATAAAAATAATAAACCTACAGAATATGTTGTTGAATTGATAATTTCAAGACTTGACATGATTTATAGTGTGAACGTCTTGTTTGTGGTTCTCTTGATAGTTTCTCTTGGACTGACTAATGGTTGTGAATGGTGAGTAATCGTACTGATATTTTATGAGTAGGAAGTTCATCCTGCAATAATGCTTGTGTATGAAGATAATAATGAAAAGAGAGAGAGAGAGAGAGCAATAAAGACTCGACATAAACGAGATACCCAGGTATTGGTACGTCTGGATATATAAACAGATTTAAAAGAAATACACCACATACAACCTCTAGGTCCCAGTGGACTTTGGGAACTTTACCAGGGAATCATTTCCAAGATATCCCATTGCGAAAAAAATAGACAAATCGTAAATTTATGAAGAAAAACCGAAAAATTATAAAAAATTATATAAAAATTATAAAAAATAATTCGTAAATTTAGGTAGTTCAAGCATTAGTTATGGACATCATCTTATTTAGATGCTCACATATAAATTTTCATACTAGAAATTAATAGCCATAACCCCGAGTTAAAAAATCTCAATTTGCAAAAGTTCATTTTCACCAATTACCCTCATTTTTGACCACTGCTGAATATATATATATATATATAGACATCCCGGAAAGTGACCCCGTGGACTTTGAAATATTCACCAAGGGAATCAATTCCAAGAGTCCTCGTTGGGAAACAATAAAAAGGTCGTTACAGGGAATATCTTGATAGATTATATTCTGTGGAAATCTCCGGTAATTTTTTAGATCATGGAAGAATTCAACGAGGCATTTAACTAGAACGGATTAGAAACTTTGCTACCTTTGAAGGATCGAAGAAAGTTTTTCTCTCACGTGTAATAAGAAAATAAGAAAATATGTATATTTATTTGACTCCACAACAAGAACTGCATTTTAGATTCAATTCATCGTCATTAACTCTAAGAAACAATTCAAATGTTTGGTATTATTGCTAATGCATTTCTTCAGCTATTTTATATCATTAACATACTGAAAATCTAACTAATCATACGTGATAGATTAACCTAAAAATTTTGGTATCAGCTTAAAAAATAAAATATTTAAAAGCTCACGATACATTCGAAAAAGAAAGGTAGTCAAAGCAGGTGAAAACGAAGAGAAGAGACTAACCTTGGAACTTGAAAATACGAATAAGCTTTTCTAATTTCAATTAAATAAATCCAAGTGATAGATAAGATCGACCCTTTTTTTTGAAACGTCCAACTAACTGGATATCTTTAAATTATAAAATATTCCCTTTTTTATTCTCCTAGCAATAAAAACTATTGTATAGAATTGATAATCAGATTCCGATAATAGACCAAACCTTAAACGATAGCATTTTCATTTTAAGTTTTGAATTGCTTTATTCATTTTCAATTTCTTTTTTGGGTTAACTCAATCGAAATTCTTGTCTTAACAATTGAAAAAGTCAGAATCTCTGAAAGGAATATTGTACTTTAAGCCTCGGTATGTACAAACCTCTTGCAGAAAATATTCTTATCGCCCGGTGCATGGTCAATAAATAAATAAATGAATAAATGAATGAATAAGCAAATGGTTATTTCTTAACTTTCTAGCCTGCTTTATAGACTTTATACAATACAAATGCTTGTGTAGCTTAGAAGTTTAAAAGAATTAAATTTCAAAAATTTCAAGAATTTGCATTCGCATAAAGGGAAAAATCGTTATCGAAAAAGCACCAGTGTCGAAACATATTTTGCATATCGGGAGATTTTCCGTACAAAGAGTCTATATAAACAATCTTTCTCATGGTTCATATGATGTTCCGAGAGGTCCTCAAACATTTTAAGTCTGGAGGGACTAATTAATATTAAACTCGCTCCAACACGAAGAGAAGTGCTGGGCGCTGCTCGTACCTTTATTATTTGAAAAAATATTTCGTCATTCCATTAATTGCTTCGCCGTGCAGTATAATCCATCTCAGCCTTAACACCGACTTTTGTCTAGTCTAGCTCCTCACAACTACAATCTTTGTTAAATGATTTCCTTTATAAAGTAGTCAAAACACTACTGACACTGCCAAACAATTTGGAGCAGTTTTTCTCATTAACAATTCAAAAAGATAATGACTATCTGTCGAGAAAGATACTTCAGGCTCGATCTATTCTGAAGCATCACATTGAAAACTCGATTACAAGTTGATGGAAATTTTACATGTAGGAAAGTCAGCTTCATAATGATACGTAATGAGAGGAAAACTGTGATCAACTTCGAGGTCAAGCCAATTCATGAGAGAAAAAAAAGCTTGCAGGCTGGTTCAATGGCGGACCGCTGATAATAACTACCGTCAATTCCTCGAGTAGCACTTCCTATCAAAAGTGCAGACGAGTTTTAAGAACAAGCACAAAGTAAAATCAAATAAGCAAGCACGAATTTACCCCCGTTAGTTCTATTTGTATGATTATACCCTCACACCCACCTACTTATAATATACACCCCTAACCTTACATCCCTATTTTACACCCACCCCTACTTTTCAGCTCTTCATGACGTCACATCATATATCTAAACCTTGTCGGCCTTAATTTCTTGGATGGAAATGATCCCTCACTCGAATACTTATCAGGATATCGAATGTTGGAATGTCGAAGTGAGGATCGAATTGGATAAGGATCGGGATTAATCAGTTCTTTCAATTTGATCGGTAGATTTCAACCTTGATGTTGCTAGGTGACGGTAATTGATAATAAATCTGATAAATAAAGTAATTAAAACGTTCTTGTTTAGTAGGCACATGTCATTTTTATTACCATATTCAGTCTCGAGGGTAAAACACTTACCAGAAATAACATACACTGTTGCCGGAAATTCTACTCTTTTCCACTTTGATTTATAGAAATCCTATTGCCTTCCCAGAAAGCTAATCCACTTTTCCAGGAAGTGATTCAACCCTCTATCAGCCTAGTTCTACTTTATTTTCTAGGCAATGGAAAAAGATAATTCTTTCCATTTCTGGGGCAATTTATAAAGGATGCTTGCTGCTTAATATTTGGCGTAAATCAAATTGTCTGCTTCACTTTCGATGGTCAAGTATTTTGCTATTTAGTTTATATTTTGAAGCAATGTTTTTGTGTCATTCTTCTGCACTTAATGCTTGAAATTCAACACATCTTTAAACAAATTGCAGAGTAACACGTCTGTACATTCCGTCAAAGAGAACTAACAATTGATTTGCGAAGTGCGGTACTTTACCCCCTCTTTCATCAGTGCGTAGACTAATAATCAAGTTTTAGAAGCGCAGCATGTATAGATACACAAAAAACTAAATTAAGCTTGATTTATTAATATAACTAGATGATGATGAAGTTATTGAAAAGATAATGTGTTTTGTCTTTTTTTACCGTTTTCGTTGAATTGAGTTTTCTTTACATTTTATAAAAAGGTTTATGAAAATATTTTTGAGATTTCCCCTTAAAATTTAAAACAGTTAACTTTATTTTTACTTATTAGGCATCATTTCAAAAAGCAATTTTTTCCCAGTAGCAGTTTAGTAGCATGAGTTGCACCGTTTATGAAAGATATAACGATGATAAAAGTATATTATTACTGGAGATTTTCTGAAATACACAAAACCCCCCTCAATCTAGTTATGGTATTTGATATTAAATTTTTGACCACCCAGTAATATTGCATTTCTTGGCTGATTACCATTACAGTTATGCTTAAGAATTGATCAAAATGGCTGAAACCATGGTGGATTTTAAATCTAAGAAATTCATTACAAAGGCCGTTTAAACTTGTCCGGGCATTACTAGACCACTAGGTTGAACAAGTAGCCAAGGCAATCGGTAACTTTATTTTTTAGACACTACTAACAAAAGGGTCATAACAGACCAACAAAAGAGGCAATACAAATTTCATCTGTAAAAAGAAAAAGAAATTGAACTGATCTTACCCCTCAGATACCAATGCCTATAATACATAAAACATCTTTTAAAACAAGCACGCATCACACAGACATATAAATATGAACATTCATTAAGATTAGCCTCGATAATATATTGACTTTACAAACGGATCAAATATTTTAAGCCAGTAATGGAATGCTTTGATAATCACCATCTTGTGGCATTCTCCAAATAAAACAATCTAAATGCGATGTATTCAAACGAGCCGTAAGTGTATCAGTTTATAAAATACATCTTGTATGTAATCAATCCTAAGGAAAATACGTCGTAAGATAATCATCCCTTTTATTGTATTTATATATACAAGTTATGTATCCTTACATGCTTTTAGTAAAGAAAAGTAATTAAAGAAATTAATTAATCTTTTCGATGATGTATGTTTTCTAGGAGAGGATTACGTCCGAGATGAAAGGATGAGAATGTTGTTTTGGAACGATATTGATTGACGGGGAATTTCGATACTAGTGAACTTACGCTCTGAGTGGTGGTGAGCATTATTACAAAAGAATTCCTATATGAATTTTTAATAAGCTCTGTGG
>JAUKPT010001131.1:0-16336 GCA_032273505.1 Nanomia bijuga
AAAGAAAAATAAGAAAAAAAAAATCAATTCCAGAAAAATGTACCACACTAAACAGATTTACCCTTAAAAACTCGAAATATCACCCAGACTCTGTTTTTAGTATTTTTACAATACAATGCATAAAACCCATTTGGTTGATAAAAAATTGCTAATGGTTAAATTAATGGTTAATGGTTTGTACTTATGATGGAACAGCCGTGCACAAGCTCTTTACGTGCTTATCGAGGCAATGGCCTAAGTCCAACCTAGTGTTTCGTCAGTTTCGACTATCCAATTTCCCTCACATGACATGGGTCGACCCGTCGGCATTGCTTAACGATAGTTAATGTGTCCTCGCTAAGCGCCCGAGTCGAGTGCATTTTATTGCATATTTGTAATGGCACTCGACTCTACCATCCGCGTCCCCCATCTAGTAAATATCTCACGACGGCGATGCTTCATGAATGGAAGTGTGTTGAAGATGACCTACCACTACTTGTTGGTATGAAATACGAAATATACAATATGGCAATCAAGATTTTATTTTGGACCCTACTATAAAGAACGATATACTATATAGCATAAACAGTCGAAAATCTAGTCTGCTGACAGTAAAACAATACGACAAATATGAAAGTTTGTTTAAGTTTAGTTATTTGTACTCACTTTATTGTAGAAAATAAGTCTTTTTTCCATTTCTTATATCTACTTCACTTGGGGCCATTCACCAGGTACGAATATTAATACTTAATATCTTAATCTAGTTGGAGCCGCTACTGTTGAATTGATATTTCTACACGCATTCTGTTCCCCTTGCATTTCTGATCGCATTGAAATTTTTATCGCACCTTTCTTTTTAGAATCACCCAAACCATCGAACCTGCGCATATAACAAATGATCAAATAATTGTTTTTTATCCTCAGAACAACTCAGTTTTTTTACACAATTGGAATTGGGGCAGATAAAATGTAACAAGGGGGAAGCGAACAGAAAGACCAGGGTTTGAGAGAAAAAAGAAAAAGAGTAAAAATGTTTTATGTTTTAACAGTGTAAACTTAATCGTTTTTCAGAATCAGTAAAGTTAAAATTGACAATTATTGAACGTTAATAAATGTACTCGAAATCCATTATTCCTCGTTTCTTCCATCTGCGTGTAGTAACAAATACAAATACAAGTATAAACCAAAGATCCGCTGACGATGCACATTTTCCAAATCAAAAATCCATTTTACCGAATCATCTTTTCACGAAAATGACACACATCTCTATGTACGTTTAAATTCTATAGAAATCCTATTGGCTACGATATCTTTTTTTCCCAAAAAAATATAGTACCCTTTTTTCCAGAAAAATTATTTGATCATCGATAATTTTGTGAATACACTTGTGATTAAACTTGTTGTGCTCTCGTCAGCGAAAGAAAAACGAAATAAAAATAAATAAAATATTACAATACTAAATTTCAATGAATCCCTTCTTTCAATTCCACCAGCATGAAGTGACATCAACATACGCGGTGATGGAATTGAGAAAAGATCTCCATTGACAATATGTATAATAAATATCATTTTTAAATTACACTAAACAAAATTAATTCTAAAACAACACAACTTGTTAGGAACACATCATCGCAGTGAGGAAATACCCGCAAAATATACAAAGACCAGTTAAAAGTTATACTTAAAATAGTAAAAAGTGAGAGTAGGGTTGCAGAAGACCATTTAAATGGTCCACATAGAAAACCAACTGAATTGAAAAATAAAGAAAAAAGCAACCAGGGTTCTACATAATCATGATTTTCTTTTTGATAATTCGTTTGCTTTTTTTTAACGGCGAAAACTGATAAACCCTACCCGATTGCCCAATTTGAAGACTTTACGTACCTTGTTTGCGTTTTCAGTATGCTTTTACTCGTATCTGTTCAGAGTTATGAAAATTTTGGAAAATCTGTTTGCTATCTTATGGAATCAAAAATGAAAACAATAATGCTTTTTTTAAGGAATCAACTATGCAATACACCTTTTCGTTGGTTCAGCGATATGCTTAAAAAAAAGTCTCAAAATATGTTAGTGATCAACTTATTATCTACGTCAATACCAATATTTGAATAGAAATCAGCCTTTTTCTTAGCATGTTTAGCCTTTTCAGCTGCTATTAGTCTGTATCAAAATAAGATTTTTTTTTTGTTCAAAAGCCACATTAGAGCACTTGCTCAGATAATATTAAAAAAATCATTTAAATCAAAAGAAATGACGAAAATATGAAAATTTTGATCTTCCAAGCCACGAGATTTAAAAAATATTCAATTACTTTTTTGAAATAACACTGTGAAGGTATACATGACGTAAGGCACACGTCTTAAATCATTCCTTAAATAAATCCAACTCAATCGCATTTCTTTGCACACACAACTGCACGCCAAAAATAACTTGTTGTAGGCAATATTGAAGAATCGATTGACCGCAATATTGAACCTATCAATTCTTGTGGTGATAATTCATGGAAAGTATTTCACACCAATCAACGAGCAGTAATCTTTTTCTGGTACTTTGTTAGTAAGATCACATTCTAGCAACTCCATCAATGATGAAATCCTACATACTCTAGCCAGTGCTGCAAAAGAGGTTTTTTCTTCCGGGTACCGAGGTTAAGCTTTTGGCTAAGATTTTAACAACACAAGTTCTAGTGACTAATTCTAAGGTAAGGTAAGGAAAAAAAGAAGTTAAAGTTTTGTATTTGTATTGATAGCTTGTCCTCGTATGTGAAAATCAAGGTTAAAAATTGAAGCATACGGAAAATAGGAAATTGCTTATTATCTTCTTTTTCATCTCTTCTTTTCGTTTTCAGATATTTTGCATAAAATCAACTATGAAATGAAAAACATTAACTTTTCCTACGAATTTGGTCAAGAGTTTCCAGATTATGTCCATTTATTTCCGAAGTATACGTATTTTTAGATGTTTATACAAGGGTGTCAACAATTTCTGTTTCCACTGTAGGTATATGTCTTATTAATTATTTTGTCTAAAATATTCGTAAATTTGTCTCCGTGAAAATTTTAAAGTGATCAGGCGTAGTCCTATTTTAGGAATGCAGAAGCAAATACTGCTGTGATATGGCACATCACTTTGTTACAGTTGAAAAAATGTAACCTAAGGCGTTCTGCCATATCACGACAGAATAAATTTGTGAAAGTGACAAATGGAAGATGATAAAAAAGGCCACACAATCGCAAAAATGTAACACATGAAACAGCATAGAACATCTGAACCTAAAGAACTAACTCCCTCGCACAAAAACTATTCGCACGTTACTACCCAAATGCCATAAAAAAACGCAGTCACAGCCTCACAAACACGCACATACTCAATACGCACATATGCAGAAACATTTCGTCAAAATAAGAGTAAGAAAATTGTATTCGAATTAACTGAAAGCGAAAAATGAAAAAGAAAAATCTATAAATAATTGAGGCGACTATCAGTACATCGCATGTTCGATTAAACAATTCTCCTTGAAAGAGGGACTTTTCAGAAGTTTGGGTAAAAATCAGTCATGCGTGTTATCAGCTTCGCCAACGTTTACTATCCTATGTATTTCGACAAGCGCTCTTCTTCAACTAACATCCTTTTTCATTCTTTACATGTACACGGGGCTATCTCGTATAATTATCGTCCGACTTTTTAGGGATAATACTTTAAAACAGAAGATCGGTCTTTGAAACGATACTTTTCGTAATAGTATCCTCGTCTTCTCCAGTGACGTGTCGCACTGTAACGCAGGTGAAGGTGGTCACTCATTGACCACACGTGGGTGAATTCACGCAACATTTGATAACGCATGCGTGATATTCAACCCTCCCCTTGGACACCTTGTGATTTCTTCTTCTCGATTAAAGCTTCAACTAAACGTAATTTTGCTTTGATGAGCTAAATTGAAAAAAAAGCATTAGAAGATTAGTAATAATGAGTGCACAAAATGGCCAGTGATTTCTATGTGCTTTAAGTCGATATTGGTTCTGGATAATTAAGTTTCGATGATCAATGCACGATCCCCCCCCTCTACAACAATTCACCAAAATCAGGCGTAATACAGTGGGAAAGACTTCTTTATTTCGAATAAAAATCGTAACATTTTAATTTCAACATAATCGGCTATCTTAGCTGATCTCAAAATGTATTCATCTTTATTTTAGCTACATTTGTCACGAAGTTACGGTATGTTTTGTAACCCCTAGTCGAGCCAAAATATGACGATCTTTGATGCTTTTAGAGCATATTTTGGCTACACATTATGAATACACTTTTGAGATCAGCTAAGATAGCCAAGATTCATCAAAAATTTGCGGTTTATATTCGTTGATTCGTTAAGTTTTTGTTTTTTTATTTTCATTTTTTGGCCGCAATTCTTCTTCATTTTCAAAAATAATCGTGTCAAATAAAAGTGCTCGTTGATAACTACAATGTCAGAGAAAATTAGCTTAAACGAATAAAAACTGAAGAAGTTATACGTATTTCAAAAATCACTATCTACACTTTATGTATGTACCCCCCCCCCCTCAACTTCAAAAAATGTAATTTCACCTATTTATGACGTTGAAATATAGATTGCAACATTTCTCATGTGCACAAAAAAGGACATATGCTGACACGCACAGAAAAATCTGACAGCATTAGATTGCAAACTCAAAGTAGAAGCAAGAAGGTGTCAAGGCCTTCCACAAAATAATTCATTGAGTAAAGAATGAATGACTATCGCCACGGACAGTCCCTGCTATTGCGCAATCATCTCTCGATGTTACCTCTCACGTAAATACGAATGACGCAAAATGACATACCTTGTATTCTCTATACTCCTCCTGTTTGGGCAGTCGATCATTCTTCTGGACTTTCCTAAAACATTAATAGAGAACATTATTCGTCACTACTATAACACTCGAATGAAAAATAAATGAAAGAAAAGAACATCCAATGACGTCTATATGTCCATGTCTTCCACACATCCTATTTTAGTACAAGCTTGTTAAAATGATGTAATAGACAATTTAGAGGGCAATTGATTTCAATCGATTACAGTATATATATAAAACGAATCGATCTCTCGCAGAAAGCTATTTCGCAGACTAAAGTTAATAGCATATAAAGCGCTTCCGGTGTTATTTTGTAATAGTCGAAGATGTGACATTTTGTGCCTATTGACGTCTCTCTTGCAATATTGATGAGAGGCGAGGAGAATTTTTCGCACGATTGCAAACCACATGAAAGGCAATGTGATACATCACACAACCACTCGTGAGTGAGAAAGTTAAGTTATTCAGAAGCCGTGTAGATGACGTACCTTCAAGTGAAGAAAATGTCTTGAGCACAAAATGTCGTGAGCACTAATTGTCGAGACTTTCGACATTTAGCAGTGCTAGAAATAAGCTAAATTAATTTTTGAAGCGTTATACAAAATTTAGCAAATTTAGCACTCTTTCTCTTGGAATTTAAAATAAGTTACAGCATATGTGTTCGCTTTTGAAAACATATCGAATATGGTGAGATGATGAAGATACAAACTCAACATGTAATCTAAGCGAGAATGTGTTATAAAAAAGGTTGAAGCGTCAACTTTTGACGCTCCAAATTCAGCGTTTTTGACGCTTGACTCCGTTATTTCCAGCCCTGTTTAGTTTCTTAACAAAAAATCTTTCTCACAATTAAAAAACAAAATTTGATAATATAAAACAGTACATTTATTTCGTTTCTTGCGACAATTAGTGCGCGCGACTTTTCTTGTTAAAGCCGCGAATAGATTTTAGCGACTTTCGCGACTTTTTTTGCGACATTTTCCTCACTTAAGGTAGCATGTCTTGGAAGGTGTATTCATGAGGAGCAAGCTATATCGGAGAAGTATATTACAACTTTTCAACAAAGTTTCAACTTCAGCAGTGATAATAGGGTTGTTAAAAGCTTCTTTAAAAATAATTATAGAACTTTCATATCCTAACTACTGCTACAATTGTTGGAGAAGCAAAAACGGACTAAAAATAAAATGCAAACAACAACAAAAAAATGATATCGAACCTGTTGTATTGATTGAAAAAGTCTTCTTCGAAATCTTTGAGTAACTTGCCTAACCTCTTTTTACTTCGTTTCGTTAAACGTTGTTGTTCCAGTAATTCATTCCTAAACATAAATAATTGAAAATTAAAAAATGGGATAACACATTCCTTTTCAAATATTTCATGCCATGTACTAGTCTTCTTATGCATCAGTAGGGTTTTGATGATATGTATCATTCAACTGATATAGAGTCCTGTTTTTATATATGTATTATTCTTATAAATGTATCCATGTTTGTAATCAATTTCAACCGTAAATAATAAAAAATATATATAACGAAAGATTTTAATTTGGGTAACTGTGGGTATATTTCCCGAGTAAATGCTGCCAACTAGATCCTAGTGTAGTTCAGTGCAACCAAAAAATCCTGAAAAGTGGTAAAACAAGACTTCCAAGGACATTTCGTAGTGCACTAGTAATCTCATGAAAACGAACCCCATCGAAAGAAAGTGATGAAAAGATGAGTTCGTAGTAAAACACACCATTGGTTAAAAGGAAGGATAGGGCGAGAGGCAACTAAGGTATTAAGTAAAAAAAGCATAGGTCAACATTCCCATTCATCTGTATAAACCGGGATGACATTTCCATGGAAACCTGCAAAGACCAAAAATGAGGTCAAAAAAAAAGCAAATGCGATATTTTGACAATGAAAAGCCGCTTTGTACACCTGCGGAGCGTAAAGAGTGGAATAAGCTGCGGTCAGTCTTAAAGCGTGAGAAAGACCGGCCCGAAAATCAAGGGTTGTTAGTGAAAATGGATTACCGTCGTCGCTGTGTACTACGCATTATAGACATTTCATCTCGCGTTGAAACGAAACCGTGTTCCTTACAGTTTTATCGACAAAGAGCTATTTGCTCAGAATATTGGACACAAGTTAACGTCCCTCCATGTGAAGGAACAGATTTAAATGGACTAATTGAGTCCGTGACCTCTACTTTATATAATTGCGCTGCAAACCCCAAAAACCGCTGGCAACGTATCCTTGCAGCTAACGATAGCAGAACTTTTTGGAAGGGTATCGATTGGAACGGTAATTACCGCGAAACAATTCGGAAGAAGGCCCTCCTGAAGCTGCATTTCAAGATCATTTGGAGCGACTTTTAAATCCAGATGGTGTCGAACCAATTGTACCGCGTGAACTTGCAACAGTTACTACGATACCGATTCTCGATGAACCGTTTAAAAATGAAGAACTGATTCATGTTTTGCAAAACCAATTAAAGCCGGACAAAAGTTGTGACCAAGACGGCGTCTCACCTGGAGTGCTAAAGCTACTTCCCATCAATTGGTTATTACTGTTCTTGTTTACATTTAAAACATTTATCGCAGGTTACTATCCTGTATCGTGGACTACTTCAACAT
This sequence comes from Nanomia bijuga, assembly GCA_032273505.1. Lineage (NCBI taxonomy): Eukaryota > Metazoa > Cnidaria > Hydrozoa > Siphonophorae > Agalmatidae > Nanomia > Nanomia bijuga. The sequence goes on from JAUKPT010001131.1 coordinate 7,447, forward strand.
TTATTATGCTCTTTAAAAAAGGTTTGGTTATGAACTGTGGGAATTATCGCGGTATATCGATCATGCAAATCCTGTCCAAATGTTACGATCATCTTATCCATAACCGCTTAATGAAATGGTATGTGCCACATCGAGAGCAGGCAGAAGCACAACTAAAAAAGGCTGCGTAGAGCATATTGTAGCTCTTCGCTTGATCATCGATCTGTTTATGAAATCAAAGACTTGCCTTTATAAACTTTTCAAAAGCTTATGACAGAGTCCCACGCTCCTATGCTAAAACTGCTGAAGGGCTTAGGATGCGGTATGGTAATGTTTGCCGCCTTAACAAGCATGTACATGGTACAGCACTCATCACGGCAGTCATTGGGGTTAAACAGGGTTCGCCATCTTCATGTTTTTTATTCATCCTTTTTGTTGATGAGCTTGTAAGATATATGAAACGTTCGCCCATCTGATGGTTTACTCAATTGGCTGCACTGACTTGCACAATGATACGGTGTTTGTTGCAACTACGCATCATAAGCTGTGCTACAAATGAGGAGAAGACCGAATACATGTCAATAAAAAGCACGATAAAACACCCAGTCATTCTAAATACTCACACGGGTATGGTAATCGTAACGCAATGCATCGAGTACGTTTATCTCGGGTGTACTAGCGATAGTAAAATATCCTCTTCGGTTGCAAAACACGTTTCTTCAAGAAGTAAAGCTATGGACAAATTAATCCGATTTTAGACAAGAACGAAAATGCACCATATTTGTTGAAGAAAAAAGTAGTTGACGCATGCTTTCATAATTCCCTTCTTTACGGATGTGGAAAGTATCACCGGAACTCAAACGACTTGACATTAAAAGTATCAAGTCCTTACTTGGCTTTCGCTCTCAAACGACTAATAATGTCGTCCTGGTCAAATCAGGCTATCCATCGTTACGGGCCTTGATAAAATCCGGCCAGAAATCGTTCTTTGAAAAAATGTTATCTGAAAGATAAGTTATGGACGATGATCCGTTAATTCATGTGTCGAGGCTCACTGAGTCAAATATCCCAAAATTAAACGAGTACATGAAGGCGCTTTACGCATGTGACAATTTCATTAAGTTAGATCATAACATATTATAGAATAAACCCTTTATTTAAGATCCACATTATATACAAAGATAATGACAACCCATTAGATGACAGCTTAAGAAAGGTCTTTAGAAGGTTGCGCACTTCCTCCCACAGGCTAAAGATCGAGACAGAAAGGTGGTCGAGAATCCCCGGTGAAAGTAGAACATATCAATGTGGGAATGGAATACAAACAGAAGAACACGTGTTGATCTCTTGCGCTATCACAAATGTAATTGAAGAGCGTTATGACGAAACAATCAATTGTTATGAGGATTTCATGCAGGGTGAGAAGTGAGAAGTGAGAAGTCCAGCTGCGTATGATAAGTGAAATGTTAGCCTCGATCATAGAATAGAAAATTACAAACTTTTTTTTTGTCTTTGTTTTTGTTTTTGATTTTCTTTTTATGTACTTATATATTCTTATTATTATCTCTGGACAATGTAATTTTATTTTTAGTGGTCAATAAAAGTAACTAAACTAACTTCAAATTTCGACGTTGAATTATTCACCAAAAGCACAATCCAAATATCATCCCTTCAAAGACGTAAGGCGGGTACATGAAAGAAAACGGATTGTTGAATAAGGAAGTACCTAATTAATGATGGATGTCAAAACAGAATATGGAAAAGGTAACATAACTAGAATAATTTAAAAACGACAATAATAATAATAACAACAACAACAACAACAGCTAAATAAACCATTTTAGTCCTTTCATAAATTGGTGTCGTGGTCCAATTAGTTTCATTTAGTTTGATTTGAGTAATTATTAGTTCCAACTGATAATTCCTAAAATATTTACCGTTGAGCATTTATAGAAGATATCCTTTAATTGTAGGTCTAAAGAGGATCGAGAAAAGTGATGTATCTATATGCCTTTTAAATTTGGCGGAAGAGATGAATTTCATCAGTTGATGAAAAAGATGATAAACTTAGATAGTTAAAGATACCAGGCGAACAGATACGAATATACTAACTTAAATCAATTTGATTTTTAGAGGCTTCCGGTGAGCCTGTGAATTTTTAATAAATAAAAATAATAATGAAACTAAGATTGAGATGATAAATCAATCTACTACTTACATGGTGGCGTCGTGTAGTATTGCATCATCCGATGCACGTGGGGAATCGAAGGGTGGGGATAAGGCGGACGAGTCGAGGGTCTCATGTAAGCGATTCGTCACCATGAACGTGTCGCCCAACTGGTCGATGTCAGCAGGATTCGTCGTCGTCGTTCGCTCGTGCGGTGTCGTCGTCTCATACGATGATTTGTGAGTATCGTAAGGATGCTGGCTGTATATGTTGTTCGGGTAGTTGGAGACGCGCGTGTTGATGCGGTTACGTGTCGCCTCTTCACACGATTCTGAAAAGAAAATGATACATTAGATTTTAGATATAAATCCAAGAAATAAAGTTTAAAACAAAAACCAAAATATGCTTAGTGGTTAAATGGTTAGTAGAATTTTACGTCTTTTTCTACTTTTGATCACAATAACTAACTAATAATTATGCATAAATTCAAATCATAACTTTTAAGTCTATGACAGAGCAAGTCTATTCCACAGAGCCGTAGCCGCAAACTTTACCCGTAAACTACAAAGCACTCTGCCCTTAAATGCCACGAACACGTCCGATACGCCGCCTTTTTAACGGGTACGATACGGTTTATGGATTGTATGGAAATATAACAAGATCTAATACTGGTCTAAGCGACTTAGTATGTAGATACTCACGTTCTTTTGTATAATTCGCCGATTGAGGTTTTTGTTGTTCATTATATGGGGGAGGTCTAAACAAAAAATAGATGTTATCATAAAGGCACGAGTGATTTAAACAAAAGAACAGAAAACTGAAATTCAAGCAGAGAATGCCCATTTTGCGACTGTTTTAGAGTGAACGCATCTTTAAGAAGCAAAAAAAAGAAGATAAGAAACACTTACACTTGACTGTTACTGTTCTGTCTACTAGTACTTTCAGGCTAAAAAAGAAATATGACATGATATATAAATATGTAAACAAATGAATTGGAGTGTGCATCGTTATCAAGAAGCAGCAAGCGATGACATCAATTTACAAGTATAACGTCAACAGCATGACTCACCTTGCCCGTTGCAATCAAACGTTTGATTTTTCGATATCTGTCGTATAACGGACGCATTAATGTTTTATCTTCTTTCGATGACTAAAACAAATACAAACACGTTTGAACAATATGCAGTAAGCGTAAACAAAATAGATCAAGGTTTAGGAACTCTTTTACAAGGGAGTAAAGACTGAAGAGACTGTCTAGCCTCAAGACCTAGTGCAAAAAAAATATATGGTAAATTGAGGTGAAAAATACAGATTCTGACCTGCGTGAAACCAATGACGAAAATAAATGGAAGCAAAAATTAATGCTAAGCGAAAGTAGAGTAAAGTTAGGTAACGAATTCCGGACGAATACATTTTATACTTACTGGTCTTCCATGTTGGTTCTCATACATTAACAAAGCTTTTTGGACAGCAAGTTTTTCATCTCTCAATTGAGTTGAGCTCATAGCCTATAAAAATAAAAATAAATAAATAAATAAATAAGATAAATGTTAACAACATTGGAAAATCCATTAAGAAATATCAGGATTTTCAATGCGAATTTTTCAAAATGTAATCTTTGCATATTTTTGAAGAGAAAATGACATACCAGTATATCCTCAGGTCTTCCCGATTCTACTCTTTTGTCTGCTAATTTCTTCAATAAAAGTGTCAAGGTTTCTCCTTTAGATGTTAACTCATCTCTGTGTCCATTATCTGAAATGAAAAAAAATATCAAGAAAAGATAAAAACGAAAGAAAAAAAAATCACATCTGATTAACGAACAAATTATACAATGTCCCATGACAAAACCAGATTTACCATAAAAATAAGGGAGTTAAAAAATTTCTATTTTCCTGGTACCGATATTAGAACCTCAAAGCTAGAAATTTTAGTGAAAATTTACAGTTAAAAATTACAGTTTCATTCTAGCAGGAAGACCAGAATCATATTTACCTGTTGTAACACGAGGATGAGATGTCGCTGATCTCTCAGGTGACATTTCATTTCTTCCTTTGTGATCAGCAAGCAGTTCTACAAAAGAAACAGAAAGAAAGATGTGAATCGATTAATTCAAATAACAATTTCTCGCAATCCCATTCATTCCCAAGCTTACACATCAAATGCTCCCGTTCTCAATAAAGAGAAGTGAATAAAAGTAGAAAAAACCAACCTTTCAATTGCTTCTTCGTTCTCGCAAGTTCAGATATATATTTTTGGATCTGTCCTTTCTCAGCTGCTTTTGGCTAAAAGAAGAAAACATCAAAATGATTCTAATTGAAAAATAAGACATCAAAAAAATAACAGAATTCTAAATCATCAATATCAATTAATTAATTTCCTGAAGCCCTTAGTTTCAGTTAGTGAACAAGAGATCCATGTTGACAGAAATTGTACACATTCCTAACTCTGACTGTTTTGCATCAATAAAAGACTAGGCTAAAACAGTCAAACACATATTCAATTCAAAGTCTCGTGACTTGAGTCAATATTTTCCATCATTATCAAAATTAACATCAATGGACACAATTTGTTGACAAGTGGGATTCAACTAACAGGAATCAACTAAGAGCAGGATCAGAAAGTAATATTGCATAGGCACAGATACAATATCAGAAATAGCAACACAAACAATACATGCACTCATTACTACGGGATATTCTTCAAATTATCAGTAAATTTGTAACTCTATTGGTTGAAAATTACGTCACCAAGAATCTAATAGGTTCGCCTAAAAATTTTAAACTTTGTTCTTTTTGACAGAACTCAAAATCATTAAAACAATTTTAAGTGAACCAATCACTTTCTCGATGTTGCGAAATAGAAGAGAGGAATCAACTAAGAAGAGGATCAGGAAAAAACATACACACTTACATACACAATATCAGAAATAGTAAAACAAACACCATTAACATACCTTGCGTCCATTGGTTTCCTCAAAGTTAGCTTCCAGATTGTTTATGATCTTTTTCAGAGCTGAAAAGGAAAAACAAAAATGTAAAAGTTTGTCGGAGAAAGGAAATCACAAACGGGAAACAAATACAACAAATACAGAAATAAACTTGACACAGAGACACATATTTTTGCCTTATTTCCATACCAGGTAAAACAACAGAATCTTATTCATTCTGACTTATCGATTTCCCTCCATAGACATATAAAATGCAAACATATACAGGTATGCAGGTAATTATTACATGTTTGATAAGAAAAAACGTCATAGACAAGTCGCAGAGACTTTTATGTATTATTTTAGCCATCAAGAAAATGAAAGTTTGGAGTAGAAATTTCATCAGGTGTTCTCATAGTTTCTAGAGGGGGTCGAACCCCCCCTTTCTAAGAGAACCCACCCTAAGTGTCACCCCCCCTTCAAATTTACTAAAATTTTCGAACCCCCCCTTTTTTAGACGTCTCAAGAGTTTAAGCAATATACCCCTTTGTTTGTGTTTTTTTTTACCTTTTTTTAAAGGGAAGAGATAAAAAAATAGAAAAGATGTATTTTTTTTATCTTGAGATTTGATTACTTAATGATCAATTTCATATTTTATTTTAAAAAAATTAAAACTAAGATCAAAAAAACTTTTTTTTTCACATTCATCAGAAAAAATCATCAACCCCACTTTCTAGAAGAACCCCCCCCCTAAGTTCCGTCCCCCCCCTAAGTTCCGTCCCCCCCTTTCTCAGCGCTAAGTCTGACACCCCCCCTAACTGCCATTTTGTCAATGATGAGTTGGCTGGCCCATTTAGAGATGAAAATGGGATAACTACAGATTCTGAGAATTATTGGTAGTGTGCAAAGAAAATTTTTCTACCTTGGAAAAAAGGTACGAGTTAGAATACAAAATAATCTTGTATGATGCAAATCAATGCTAATTTGCATGTTCTTGTAATGGGTAGCCTCAAACCGTTTTGAAGATGGTATGGTCGGTCACTTCTTCAGACCTAAACCCAGTAGAAAATCTATAGACAATACAGAGAACGAGATATACAAGGAAGATAATTAAGCTTTCATGTTGAACTATGAAAGTGTATGAAAAGATAGCTACTAGTAGTCTTGAAGATTCAGTTAATGAATGGGTGAAGAATCAATGAAAATGCCTAGAATATTCCTTGAAAGAAAGGGGAATTACATTGGAACCTTTTGGAACCACTGGTGTCCTCTTATGTCTCAATGGAATTCTAATTCTTTCCATAAATAGTTGAAGATCTTTTAACTTGAGCTCAGAAAAACATAGAAATATGAATAATTGTACTCTTTCGCATATTTCTCTGGACTACAAACATGCTTGCATAATAATTTGGCACATCCTATAATTATTATTATATTTCAAAATTTACTCCAATATAGATCGAAATGTGTCAAATTATTGTTAAATTCAAAATTATATAGCTACAAACTTTCACCATGCAAAATTAAGAGTGAAAATGGAATTTTGGAATTTCAATTAGACCGAAAAACGTTAAATGCATCATAATTTGGTGCCCAGTGTAGTTCTAGTTATATTTGTTTCTAAAATCTTTGAAAAAGAACCAAGTGGGATATTCATGCTATCCACAACACTGAATTATCACACAGCAGTTGATGAAGAAATTCGATTGTCTTAACAAAATTTTATTTTAATTTGTTGAGTTGGGTCGCACTTAGTTTGAGATTTGATTGCTTCAATGTAGCAGTGCTACTGCACTAACAAAGTTGAACATTTTCTTTTTACAGGGCGTTGTGGAATGTATGAATATGAATATTCCACTTTTTTTCAAAGAAATTATGAACAGTTGATGTTTGATTTTTCTTCTCTTTTTTGGAACCAGAAACACTAGCCCAGTACTATGCCCAGATTTTAGACAATTCAAAATCATACAGTTGACACTTAGTTTGCATTCAAAGATTTTGATTTGATTTGAAATATTCAGGGTATATCTGTCAATAGCTTGGGGAACAGATTATGACAGGGTTGAGTAGTCAAGAAGATTAGACACTAGACTGTAGCTTAAGCTTTTCTTGGCTTTGTCATCTTGAAAGTCCCACATAGGGTTCTGTTTAATGTTAAATGTTTGTGTTGTTGAAGACACTAATAAGAAGTTTATAATGGTTGTAACTATTTATTGTTTAAGCTTGTATATTGCAAAGGTCTTCAGTGATTGACCCACAACACAACTAAATTATACTAACATAAGACATATGAACATGTTGAGTCAGTGACTACAAGGTAAGTGAATGAGAGATGTGCTGGATGAGAATATGAGTTATGATGGAGATAATATCCACATAATTATGATGAGGTAATGATTCACTCTAACCATATGATGGAGATAACAATATAACATGCCCCCTTTATCATCGTTGCATTTTGTAGTCATTCAGATATGGCGGACGGTTGATAACTCGGCCAGAACGAGTGGTAATTTGTGGTTCTATGTGATCTTGTACATTATCAACGACTGCCGTACCATTTGGTAACAGGGTTATCACTTGCCCGACGAATGGGAGTAAACCCAATTCTGGCCTAAAAAAGAGTAAGAGAAAATGTATGTTATTTAAAAAGAAAAATGATCAATTTGGTATAAAGGTATATTTCTTGGTAAATGTCTACCACAAGTTAGCAATGCTATTAAACACCTGACAACCTGACAGCACTCGCAAACAACAGAACATCTATAGCCGTTTTCTTCTTTCGAAGTTTAAACGTAAGGCGAGACAAGAGCACCTCTCATAACGGGAAAAATAAATCTGACTGGAATCTTTCAAAATCTTTTTAAATTCCATGTACAAAAACGTCAAACAAATATTTTTGTGCTGAAAAAATCAATGTCTTAATTGCTCTTAAGTTAACATGTTCTTACATAAATATCGGAATATTGGTAACCTAAAAATGATGCATTTCATCACTTACCGGTGTCTATCAGAATCTTCCATATAAACAGGGGGGATTTTTATTTTCAACTTCTTTTCAGCAGTATCAATAGAAGTGGCTTCGAAAGATCTCTTACTGTTGGAGTTCGTTATTTCATTCCGATTAAAGATCTCGGAATCAAAATGATTTGTAACATCGGACTCAGACATTTGGAATCGGTCGTCCATATTTGTTTCCACTTGACTAATTCTAGTACCTGTTGGCTCATTGCCTGTTCCTGCGTATTTCATATCAACCAGTCCATTCCCAGTATCAATAGAAGTGACTTCGAAAGATCTATTACTGTTGGAGTTCGTTATTCCATTCGGATTAAAGATCTCGGACACTTGATTCACTTCTTCACTCAAAAACAGCTCAAGCCAATCAAAATAATTCCCATTAAAGATCTCGGAATCAAAATAATTTGTAACATCGGACTCAGACAGTTGCAATAGATCGTCCATATTTGTTTCCACTTGACTAATTCTAGTACCTGTTGGCTCATTGCCTGTTCCTGCGTATTTCGTATCAACCAGTTCATTCCCAGTATCAATAGAAGTGGCTTCGAAAGATCTATTATTGTTGGGGTTCGTAATTTCATTCGCATTAAAGATCTCGGACACTTGATTCACTTCTTCACTAAAAGGCAGCTCAAGCCAATCAAAATAATTCCCATTAAAGATGTCGGAATCAAAATAATTTGTAACATCGGACTAAGACATTTGCAATAGGTCGTTCATATTTGTTTCCACTTGACTAATTCTAGTACCTGTTGGCTCATTGCCTGTTCCTGCGTATTTCGTATCAACCAGTT
>JAUKPT010001132.1:0-15485 GCA_032273505.1 Nanomia bijuga
TATAAGAACTGTATGGCTGACATTACACGTGAGACGCTAAATTAACTGTTTTGCATTTTCCCAATGTAAATTATCTCACTATTCAAATCAAATGCTTAACGTATATAAGAGTCGGTATATCTTATCTCATCATTAGGCTTTTACCTAAATACTATCGCAATTGACAACACTTATAGCTGCAAAAGACAATCTTTGACATACCATGGGGGTGGACATACATGATATATTAATATTGTTCAAAACTAAAGGATAATATAAAATTGTGGCAATTTAAATGCAATGAATAGGCTGTTTGATCACTTAAACTTTCTTTTTATTCATTTCTGTAATATAAGCAGTTAGAGGAGATGAAACTTATATTATATCTCAAAAACAATTCAATAAAAATTCATCAAAATTTGCATACTTCCTTGCCACTTAAATATTGATCCCTATATTCAATAAATTATAATTTCAAATATTATTTCCGGTATTTTGACCTTTTTGTAGATATGAGGAAAAGCTAGACCCCTTTTGTTTCGTTTTTTCACGAATGTGTAGCAAATTGTTTCTTCATTATACATATCTAAAAAATAAATTTAGTTACAGTCAATTAAAGTTTTCTGCCGGCATAGAATAAGGCCATATCTATAGATGGCCATGGTTACAACTTTGTGTATTCCAGGTCGAACCTCTCCAATTCATACTTTTAGATCAAGTATTGGGAATTTATAATAATCATAATTTGACGGGATATCTCCCGTCACTCTTATGCTCGGATGAATACTGTCTGCTATCTTCATGCATTCTTCCAGGGTGTTTCTCTCTTTTTGTACTTTGTATAACTTAGGATGTATGTTTTCCTTAGACAACTTCTTTATAAGTACTTTATCCCAGTAAGACATGTACAAATCAGCTACCACTCTTGTCAGATCAAGTCTATGGAACCACCACTCTTCTGTCGGATGATATTGCCATCGAAAACATAATCATGAATGCTCATTGTCTTTTCAATCATTATACTTATCTCTCTGCAAAACATCATCTTCTCTTCCTCTTCTCGGGGTTTTGTGTTTATTTATCTCCGTGGACCTCATCTTTTCTCATTATCTGGGTCGAAGCTGGATGCGGTTAAAGTAGGTAGTTGTACGATGTTAATGAGTCTTCCTGGACAGTATTCTTCGATTTTCAAGTTGTTAATTTCTTCGTCAATCATGTGATATCTAAGGTATCGTGTGATCTCTGTCCATTTCAATCCTTTAATCTTAAAATTCGTTCGGATCAACTGTTCTTCAATAACTTTAGCACACTCTTTTATGTCGAGCAATGTGTAAAGAGCTTCAACATCTAGGCTGCATACAATCCAGTTCTTGTCAACATCTTTATCTCTCAGGTGGTCGATTTCTTATCAGTTTCTTATTTTTTATTAGTTCTTGTGTTGATTTACATTGAGTGGTTACTTGTGGTACAATGTCTACCAGTAACTTAGACAATAGGTATGATGTTCTTCTTGTAAGACATCAGAAGCTCCACATAACGGTCTTGTTTTGGGTCTTTCCATTTCCTGTCCTTCTTCAATTTTCTTATGGTCTTTTCTTAGACAATAAAAATAAACTAAGGCATTGTTTGATGATCACATCACTTTTTAACTAGGCGAGTAAGGCAACAAGTCTTGCTAATATATTTTAAGTTTGTTGTTTGTTCATTTTTATTTTTTGTTTTTGTTTGTTTTTTTGTTATTTTTGATTTTTTCCTCATTAAAGTGCCTATTGAATTTAGTTTTTTTTTACTATAATAGGTTCTTAAAAAAAAAAAATGTTATGACTTAACATGACAAATGCGCAATCAAACCAATTAATTTATTGTAATTATCTTATTGTAAGTTTTCTTTGAAATAAATAAATTATTCTTATTCTTATTCTTATTCTTAGACAATAAAAAGAAGTCAAGGCATTGTTTTATGATCACATCGTTTTTCTTTCTCCTTTCTCCATTCTTATCATCTTTCAATCCCATCATTCTGAGGAGTGTAAAACAATGACTGTTCATTTCTCGTTCCGCTTTATCATGTTCTTCTAATGTTATTAATTTGGTTATTGAAAGATCGTTCAAGTGTTTTCTACATGCTACATACTTTCTTGTAATGATCTAAATCATTAATGGATGTTAATGAACAGGAATTATTCGAACGGGTACGTTTATAATCAACTCGTGGGCACCAACACAAAATAGCTAAAGGTCTAGCAGAAAAACGTATTAATGCATTTATGCATTTTCTCAAAGAATTGTTGATACATGGAACAGATTACCAGCATGGATTATTGATTCAACATAGCTTTAAAAACAAAATTGATGAGTGTTGGGAAAAAGAGCAATTCGACTTTCTAGATTAGTATTGATAATATAGTATAGATAATTATAGATAATGAGTTTGCATGTACAGGCTTTGCCTTTATTCCATAAATACATACAGTGGACTCTATAAATCGACTTTATATAACTCGAACCTCTCCCTAACTTAAACAATTTTGCTGGCACGGTGAACATTTCTTTATTAACTCTCATAAAAAACTCTCTATTACTCGACTCTTTATAACTCGAATCTCTTCTCAAGTCGAACGATTCTTTTTGTCCCTTCACATATTTTTTCTCTTTATTTTCTCTCTATAACTCGAACACCACACATTTTTCAAAATATTTCAATGATTAACTTGGTTCTATTTTGCTATTTTGATTATGTTGAAAAAGATTATTGTGGAAGAAAACAAACTACAATATAGTTATTATTTTCTACTGAATGAAAAATAGACAAGTTCTAAGTATTGTTATGTATATTTATGTCTACCGTGACAGTGCTGTTTCGTCCTTTCCAAGGGACTCTTCAGGACGGCTTTCATGACTCGATAGGTTATTGTGAATGCCTAGAGTTCGATTCACTATCATCCAGTTTGGCACTGTTCAGACCTGGATTCGAACTCTCACCTCCCACCATGTGACTTGTCTTTTGTCAGTCTTTTTCGTACATGCCACTACAGCTTGTCTCACTATCGTTTTATTTTATTTGTCATTTAGTGAGTGGATAGTAGGGTGATCACAGCTAGCCTTCAACCTGAAGTAATCCCGCTATGACGGCATCATATTGATACACACCTTCCTTTTCAATGGGGCTTTTCCGTCCTGAAGAGTACCTTGGCAAGGACAGAACAACGCTGTCACGGTAGCCAGAAAATCAAGTGACATAAATATATACACATCAATAAATGGTTAACTTCCGTCATCTAAATATTGTGTTTTGTCCTTATTTAATCCATAAACCATATTTTCGTCTAATCAAAGAATTCAATTTCCCCATTTTTCTATTACTCGAACCTCTCTATAACACGAATAATTTTTTATCCCACATGAGTGTTCAAGTAATAGAGAGTTCACTGTATTAAGCTCGTTTCATATATATACCGATTTTTAACGAGCCCTCGGTGATTATTGTCGGCCCTCTACTTTGCGTCAGGAGCCAGCCATCATGGTTTCGGCTTTTTCCGCGGGTCGACAAAAATCGCTCTATTATATCATGCAATTGCTATATTATTTAAAATCTTAAGCAAAAATATATCTGCTCTGAAACTAAAGGCTAATTAATCTGCAACGCTTTCTATTCGTCTCTGATCAATATTGCATGGCACTTACCTGACTTTTCTCGTTACCTTGGCGACAGCAACAACACATGAAGACTTTCGATTTCCCCATACTATTGACCTTCTTCTAGACCAAAGAATCTATTTTCTTTCTCGATGTAAGCTTTCAGAACTTGTTTACGATTTCGATAAACTCCTTCATGAATAATCAATGACGAACAGTGAGGAGGAAAATGATTTTCACACAAACTTTCAGGAAATTGTCTGCTCATTCCGGCTCATTCTTATTTTAATTGTCAGATAAATATTCTTAGTTCCTTATGATTTTTCAAATATGCACACTTCTTATTTAAAAAAAAATGAAATCCTTTTTTAAAGATATGTGGTGCTTATTTAGTGCATGGATTATAGATAATTTTATTTATTTTTTATTCGTGAAAAATTCTTATTTAAGGCGTTTTATAAATCCCAATAGAAACGGAGATATAATCCAGGTTAGAAAAATGCTCTGTTGTTAGAATAAAATCAACTGTTATGAGATAACAAGTAAAGAACGTAAAAATCTTAATTCAAAAATCTTCATTAACGATTTTGCAAAATAATGCTCAGTGGCAGTTATGGAATTTATTCAGAGTATTCATGAATACACTCATTGTAAAGCCTTTATTTCTTTTATGAGTAGAATAATGATGTCAGAAGATAATTTGGCCTCGAAATATGAATTTATGGACGTAAAAGATGCTTCTATCACACAATTCCAATCATTCGGGGCCCACGTTAAGCCTTCTGTGAGTGAAATCAATTTTGAAGATACTCAGAAAATGGACCAGATCCGCCATTGTAGATAATCAAATTTTACTCGTCCATGTCAAAAACAAATATGACGTAATTTTCATTATCAATCCAATTCTCATACATCATAAGAAAATTTACATCAAAGCTAAACACAATATACGTCATCTTACCTCACATTACGACTTCACACTTGACGACAAGTATAAAATAGCAAGCATCAACCAATAAATATAAACACCAGCAAAAGGAAAGGCTTATCCTCGCATAAGCGTTCAATAAATTGTAACTGTTTAAGGAAAAGTCAAACAATTAGAAGAGAAATTAAAAAACAAGACAAGATATTTCCAAATTGAATATCACAAGAAATTGTGAAAATGGATAACAAACGAAATCTTTCTTACTTTTATTAAACAGAAGAACCTCATATATACGATACACGAGATTGATAGAAACATGAGGAAACACGTTCCGAGTCTTAGAGAGGTAGTTGCCAAGGTGTTAATCAGAACCATATGGGTTCTTATCTGGTGTTTTCCATATGATAAATAAAAAGTTGAGTTCTGATAGGACTTTCTAAGGCGATGTTTATTTTAATGGTTCATAGAATTTATCTACCTGGAATGTCTTTTTGGGAAATTCTTTTGTCGATATGATTTATGATGATGTACTAATGTTTTCAATAAGAATCTGGATATTTTTTTCACATGTCTTGATGTTATGTTTACAACCAAAGTAGAGAGAGTATAAAAGGAAAAAAGATCCATTGAGGAAAGTCTTATTTTATATCACCATAGTGGTTTTCGACTATTGTTTCATGGTTGGGACTTAAGTAGGTATTTCTAAGGAATTTTGTTCGACATTCCTTCTTAGTAAAGTACCTGTGAGACTTTTTTAGTTTTTCACATGCTTTGGTTTTATTTTGATTACTTCCTAAAATAAGAGATTTTAAAAAAGAAAAAAAGACATTCATTGAGGAAAGTTCGCCATAATGGTTTGGAATTCCAACTTTTACGCAATAAAATTGGTGGTGTAGTATCATAAAATAAGATTCATAAGGTAAAGTATTGTGGTGCCGTTTGGGGTTTATAAGAGTTATTAGTTATCGATATCAGCACTGAAGATGCTTCTTAATTAATTGAGTTTAGCAGTTGCTTATAAAATAATCGAGAATTTTTATTAACTATGTTTTCGTGCAATTTCAATTCAAAAAACAATTCCACTCATAATTATTGAATGGGTAATTTACCAGGCTATGCCAGGAATATTTCACAGACGCGTGGGAAAACGCGCACCTAGGAAGTGTATGGCGTGCGATATTCTACGAAGCGCGCGATCAAACTTATAGCATAGTTTCTATATATATAGAGAGAGAGAGTTATGAATCGCTATTGAATTATGATAAAGTCATATCTTGTGGTGAACATTTGTGCACGAATAATACCACGTGACTTGAAATTTACGACTGTTTCTATAATAATTCATGGTTACATTTTTACGTGTTTTTCAATTTGTAAATAAGAATGGTATTGTTCCAAGTAATCTTTTTTATTAATAGATTTCAATACATTGAGTTATTGATTATTCGTACCATTATCGACAATAACATATAACAATATGTTTCCTAACTATTAGACATACTAACTATGCTTGCCGCCACAAAAATATTGCCATGAAACAGAACAGGCGTACGTCGAGGCATTGATCTAAAAGTGTTGCGTAATTTATGGATGAACCCTTAAAGGTTATAACCGATTATAACAAGGGTAACATTATTGTTACTCGAAATAAGTTACAGGCACGGGATAAATCAGGTGCCTCAGACGATTAAGGTATGGGCGAGCGTGTGCGCGCGCGATCTTACGCCTCCCGTGACATGGCCTGATAATTCTCTGATTGTTATTTTTGATGAAATATGCACGAAGGACTTGATGATAAATATTTTCTTGATATATCTTTTATGAAACGGAGTAAAGAGAGGATGAAAAGGAACTCGATGGTTCTCTAATAAAATTTTAATTTAGCTTCTGCTGCGAAGATGTTACATGACATGAAAAACTTACAAGTAAGAAGATATTCATTTTCTTGACATTATATAAATCACAGAATGAATCATAAGTGACAAATCTTGAAGACCAACTTTTCCGAACACAAGTCAGTAATAAATAATTAAATAATAAATGTTTATGGAGGGGAAGATGAGAACAAGTCGTGTATTATGTTGTTACAAATGACATTTATTCGTAAATCTTAAAATACAATGAAATATAATTCTTTTAAGCATTTTATTTTTACTATCATTATTATAATATCAAGGTAATATATGGTAACATCATTATGATGTATTAACTTTGTAAGTTGTTGTTTTATAATTTATTTGCCTGTTTTTCAGCTCGTTGTTGAGGTATATTTCAATTCCGTCCTGGCAAGTACTTAACTCATTACGAGGAGTTCGGTAAGGAAATGAATCTTATCATAAGAATAGGATAACAGAGATCTTGCTTTATTGTATAAATTGAAATATGAATTTTCTAGCACATGTTTATCATTTTTCATTGAATACAATGCTCAATTCCATCGAGTTTGTGTTCGAATAAAATGAAATGAATGAACAAGAACCCCTAGAGAATCAAACCATATTTAATAAATCTTTAATTGTATTCGTAGAGAGAAAAAGTCAAAATCAAACGATCACATTTTACAATTTTTACCATCAGATAGAATTTAAATATTTAAAATTATTTTCATCCCAAATGCAATGCAATATGATTACGTAATAAACGGTTGGAAATCAATAATATATTGAAAACGTTATATCAAAAAAAGAATATGTCTGAGTGCAAAAGTTGAAGAAAATCGAGTAAAGATGAATTCTTTAAATTTCACTGAAAAAGAAGAAGATGGCAAATTTGTGAGACAATCTATAAGCACGTTATAGAGAAACAATATATAAATTCACGTAAAAAGGTTTTAGCTAAACCAAAAACTAATTGAAATAGAAGTTTGTGGCATTATACAGCCGACCCAGGCAAGTGTCAAAAAGACAAAGAATTAAACCAGTTTTTCGGTACAAAAATCAATGAAGACTTAGAAGTCTGCGACGCTCAGTTGCTCACCCGACAGTTGCTCACCCGTCAGTTGCTCACCCGTCAGTTGCTCACCCGACAGTTGCTCACCCGACAATTGCTCACCCATCAGTTGCTCACCCGTCAGTTACTCACCCGTGACTTATTGAATTTACGACGGCAAAATGTTTTTTTCATATTTCAATCAAAAATCCTGCTCTGTATTTTTACCTCTTTGCTTTTGAAAAATTGCATCAATACCCTATTTTGCGATGAAATTTTTACAAAATTAATGCAAATACTATTTGAATATTCGTTAGATGTTATAACTAGAGCTGGGCTGAATAGCCAGATTTATAGTCATGTCTCGAAATCAAGATACCTAGATACCTTCGGAATTACGTATAAGCTTAGAAAATAGCAGGGATAATACAATGGGTAGAACTAAAAAGTGAAACAACTGAAACAATTCAAAATATCTTATCTGACTTGCAAAATTTAATGTTAATGGGTTTGTTTAAACATTTAATTTAGGCTTATAAATCTACATGACACTGAAACGGATCAAAAGATTGTTAAACTTGTTAAACAGGAGGTTTGAGGGTATACGGTATTCAGGAAACTTGGCAGCGACAAAAGATTAACATTCCAATTAATTGATTAGAATGTAGCACCCATTCGTACTTCGTAATATAGTTATTGAGCTTGTAATGTGTGCGTTAATTGGTTGCTTATAAGGAAGAGTGATGTACAATCCCTGTAATCAGAATTTTTTCTGAATAGAAAAATGGTTTAAAAGGGGTTGGGGTTGAGGGGTAAATTATCGTACTAGTACACGTGGCCAGAACCTTGCCAATGTCAAACTACGTGACTAAACCACGTGGCTAATAATTATAGTCAGAATGAACATTATCATTGCCGGTTACCCAATACATAGTAATCATTAGTCCCTATTGCAGTTATATATATCTATATGTATATCTGTTGTAAGCAAGTGAGAACATATCCAGGCTCTGATCAAAAACCCTTTCTGGCGAAAAGAAAACAACTTAAGACCGAATCAAATGATGGGGGAGGTGGGCCGTAACCAGGAAGGGCAAACCACAGAGACAAGGTGAAACCCTACAGGGCTGTTCCAGTCAACGACGCCGGGGGACTCCTACATTACTCCTATGAGTGTGTGTGAAGTGTGCCGGAAAGATTGACCCAAAAAGAGGGGAAGCAAGAAAATCTTCGTTAATACGGTGAAAGCTGACAATATTATATAACCAAACTTTGTTGTGTAATTAGGCCGAGCACCGTAACTCAACTCTAGGATATAGCTCACAACTAAAACGTCACTAACCACCAATTCTACCCCTGGCTAACGCTATGTCATTGCAGTCTAGATGTATATATTTTAAAAAAGAGCTACTCTTCCAGCGACCCAACTCCTTAATCATTAAGCGTGCCTATAGACACCAACCGCTTGCTGTCACAACGAAGCCGCAGCGCTTCCTTGCTGAGCTTCAAATCATTAATAATATTATGATCGTCGTCTGACCTTAACGATGCCCTAAGAAATGAAGCTACCGCACCTAAAATGTAAAAAAAACGTACCCAACAATCCACCCAGAGAATAACTTATCATCCCTAGCTGTCTCCGACCATAGTTATCACAATAATAAAACAATCGTGTCTAAAGCAAAACGAAATGGCGAAGCAAAAGGCGCTAAAATGCAACCAGCTGTCCTCACAATAAACAAAATGGCAGAAAAAGGCACCTAAACTCTCGTTTCTTACCTGAGACTAAGTTGTGTCTAACGCATCAGGTACACACAAGCTGTACCGAGCCGAGCGCGCCAATCAAAGCGAGACTGAAAATGAACTCCCCAACCCAACAGGAAGAAACGAAACAGGAGGGTCCCACCGGCAAACCCAGCGATTGCATATAATATTCTCTTAATTAATCTCATTATTCCTTAGAGACCTACATTAAATTCAGCACTTCGGTCTGACCTAAAGATTTATTATTGTTGAGTGGAAAGTCTTCCCACAAATTGTGAGGTCAGAATCAAACATGCACATCTCTCCCTAGAAATTGACCTCAACACAAGACAGGACAGGCAGGCACTGTAAAACACTCAAATAAATGTCTGCTAGAAATTGAAATCCTACAAGCCCAAAGCGACCAAAATGCTAAATATAAGGGAGATAATGTGAATCATTCAAAGAACCCGGCACATGAAGCTGTCTCACCCAATAAATCGAGTTAACTTCGAATCTTACCCTTTGAATATGCCCCTTTTCGAATATTTTGTAATATAATTTGACGTATGAAAACTCCTCCCCACGTTGGGGCAAGCGTATCAACAAACCACCTTGTCCCCTCCCCCCCCCCCCAAGACAAAAGAAAAGAACGAAACCTGCCCAACCTGCCAGCAGGCAAGCTAATGGTAAAACAACTATGTAATACCAACAATGAACCGCTTAAACGGACCTTTCACTGCCAAAGTGAAATTGTAGTGCATAGCTAGTCAAGGGAACGGGGTTCCTCCTCCGAAATCACCACATGATTCTCTCAAATTTCTTAAGTCCGGTAAGTAGTTGATAGTCGATATGGAACAAGAATTGAACTTAACTTCTTCCTTGAAACTATGTAAATGTTTAGCTAATTCTTATTTAAGGAAATGGTACTTGCATTAAGTCATCTGTGAAACAAACAAAGGGTTGTAAAAAGAGAACCTGTAGTGCTGAAAGCGAAAGACTTCGAAGCGTAGCTAGTATTCGAACGGGGCCCTGGCCCCCAATGTTAATTTGTAATTTTTTTGAAACCTGCAATATCTGGTAAGCTCCTAGTACATAGCCAGAAATCTACTTTAAACTTGTTGTTTCAATTAAGATAAATAAAATCCTCAATAACTGGTCATCAAGGTACGACTAATAAACTAATCGAAGCAATGCTAATGTTCGAAATTTCTCAAATGGATTAAGTGGTACTAAATTCATATAAAAAAAAAAAGATAATAATATTTTGACCAATAAACCTTAGGATTAGATTTGTGTGATTAGTGCAACAATCAACTTTAAGAAACCTTTAGTTGGAGTTGAAAAGTCAGAACTTGTTGAAAACAAATCCAAACACAGGACACAGGACAAACATCGTACAAACTAACAGACAAGGCACCAAGTTTTAAATATTCTGTTGTAAATTAATTCGTGGAACATATCATTTCCAATTAGCAAAGCAATAGTGAAATTTTGTTCATTTTAAGCAGCGCAAAGCAATAAGAACTCAAACATCACCTGAGCAACGTACATACGTGCTATAACCAGCAAATCAAATTTATAATATAACGTGGTATCTCTAAACCTTTTTTCGTCAATGCGCAGCATATTGAGTGGTTGTATGTATTTATGCTTATGTGTAATGTATATCTCCCACATAAATCCTTAGTTTAAACGTATAAAATATCTATTGTATTACTCTATCAACGTATATCTATTGTTGTAGCGTATCAAAACGTGCAAATGTTGTACGTGATTAATAAATTAATTACGATCGAAAACGACAATGAAGTATGATTTGTATTGCTCGTGAATCGTTGAGTGCTATAGTCATTTTTTACAAACAAGAAACATACCAATCATTAGTTCAGGAATTTATACAAATAATAAATTCAAAAGAAACTTCCGTGGCATTGGAAAATAATAGTCGAACTTAATTCTCTTGTGTGAGACTATTTATTAAATGCATTTTGAAATCTAGTTTATTTTATAAAGAAACTTTCATCCTAAAAAAAAAATGCTTAACCAAGTTTGTTGTTAAATTGTGTGCCTTGAATTTTTTCTGTACCTGCAGTCGGAAGAAAATTCTAACCTCTTTCGACACTCATAACAATTTAGTTGACAAACTTCTGAACTATAAAATAATTAATTGAAAGTAGCAAAGCAGAAATGATATTCGGAAACTGTCTGATATACCTCAGTGGCAGTGGAGGAATCAAACTTATTTCTTAAACGACCTATTAAGACTTTATGTCGTCGATCGATGAAATAAAGATCACCCCGAAACACAAGAGTACAGAATTGAAATACTGAGCTTCGAGGATAAGTTCTTGCTTGATAACAGCGTCTTCCAACTCATTTATTCTTTCTTCGAATCTTTTGAAAAATAGATTAAAAATGTGACTAATCGGCAGGGATTCAACTAAACGTGTAAAAACTGTTGTGAATGAACTGAAAAATTAAACGTGTTATCTTGAAAATTTAACGTGTTATCTTGGTAAGAACCTACTTGGGAATGAGTTAGTAGTGAGTAGTAAGATTTTTGTGCAACGTTGTTAGATGCGCGCGCATGTGGTGAGTCATTCTGTAATACTACTAACATTTTTTGCGCCACTATTCTCACTACACTTTTCCGCGCTAATTTTATTCGCACCAACATTTGATTAATGTCAAACCACTATAAGTACGTTCTAATAATTAAAATCGTTTAATACTTGGGGTATTAAACTTAAATATCTATCAAATTGTGTCATTTCAACAACATTTAATTGAAACAAAGAAGTTGCTAGACGTAATACAATTATTGTATAGACTGATTAAATTACAGTTTTTTGGCTTTTGGTCTTCTTCTCTTTTTTTATCTATAATTACAAACTTAGCACATTAAAATAAAGCAAAAAAAAGAACCCCCTAATGTTTAAATTAATCACGCCGGTGAACCTTTTCACCTTTTTTCAACCCGGTCAAACATTTTTCACAGTCGCTGTTCATTTCACCCCAGTAAATATTTATTAATTTTAACAAAGAAACCTCGTCTGGAATCTTAACTCTGGCATACGTTTTCTAGAGGTAAAATATTTGACGTCTGCCAGACGTCTTTTGTCCTTTTCGAAACCCCAAAATTTCTCTCCTTGTGTTCAAACATGGCGGGCCTTTCAGGTCAACAAGTAAAATAACCACACATGTTTTCTTAATATCTCACACAAGTATCGCCCTTTTCTAACATCGAGAATTCTAGAATCAATGTTGTTGAGACATTTCCAATAAGATAATAACGCTTTCGCTTCCCGTCATGATTTCTTTAGGTTACGAAACATAGATTAGTCTTTGATAAAATATTTTAAAATGTATATTAGCATTCATAAATTTGCTTTTCGAATAAGGTGTGTTTGACCCGATAATTTTAATGAATTGCAAAATTAATTTTAAGATTTATTTCATATCTTTCAAAACTTTAGAAATTTAAATAACAAATTTATTCAGAAAATAATCAGTTTTTTAGTGAACTAATTAATAAAAAGAAGTGAAGTGAATTTTACTTACTCTTTTTTTTTCAAGTTTAATTCCTTGTTTTTATCATTAATATCCTTTTTTGTTTTTATGATAAAATCATTGACTGTAAAACTACTTTCTGGCGACATTATTCTCTAGATTTTATCAAAAAAAGTACTTTTTTTGTTGGAAATTGAATCACATTCCTTTTTAAATCCGAAATTTAAATCTCGTGTTGACAATGGAAAATTGGCGTTCCTGATGTAATTCTTAGTAAAATTTGCTTACAAAAACGTTTTTAGCAAAAATTTTTCAGTCTTTCTTTCTTAATAGCATTAGTCATTTTTTATTGATTTTTTTTTCTATTAAAAAAACCAATTATTTCATTATCCTACGAAAGGGGTTATATATTCGTCTAGTACCAACTATTCAAAGTTGATTTTATATTTGATTAATGCCTTAGGAAAAAGGGTTCCTTTTCTGTTATGAGAAAAAAATATTCTTTTTAATAAACTCAATTCATTCAATCAAACTTTTTGACACGTGATAACCTTTCGTCATAATCCTTTCTTAACTTTTTCGGTTTTTTATTGCATGCTCGTGCGTTTATAACGTCAATTCTTTTAAAAATAAGGTTTTTTATACTAAATATATTTTGTGATAACATGATGACAAGGGTTGGATAAATATATAACATAACGCCATTTCGAGGTTTGATTTATTCTTTGAATTCTTTGAATTGAATGTCTGTTTGTTTGCTCCACTTGGAGCATTTTTTCTGATTGAGGCAATTGGTTTTGCTCCCCTGAATATTTTCGCTATATTTTCAGACAACTTAAAATTTAAGAAAAGAAGAAAATGAAGAATGATGTTACAATCACAATTATGGTTGTCTATTAAGACGAGGAGGTGGGGGTAAATGATTGACATACATTTTTTTTGAAAGAAATTGAGATAAACTCATAATCAAAAACCTGAAAAAACATTTTTAATTTCCTTAGAAAAATATCTTCTTTGCAATAAAAATTTCATTTTACTAAATGTTTTATTTCGACTGGCGAGATCATCACTTGATGAAAATGAAAAAAACTAATTGTAAAAAAGACGTCGATAAACGGATCAAGGTTGTTCTTTCTACTTGGTTTCCTGTTATGTTCATTACCTTCGAAGACGCCTTTAATATGAAATTTTTTTTCTCTTTAATCTTCTAGCCTGTTCTTCATAATTTGTATTTAGTTCGTTTTGAGGCAATATATCTTTTTGCATTTAACGATGCCATTTAACGATACCAGAAAATTCTTTCATCGTTGTTTTATGTTTACGTGTTCTTTCTTTCATTAACTCGAGTCATTTAAGCCAAATCGTAACTAGCTAACTGTTTCTAGAAGATAAAGGCCTAACTCCATTATTCAGAATTTCATATTCTATTTGTTTGAAATCATAATCCAGGATAATCTGAAAAAAGGAAATTTTGGAAAATCGCAAATAAAAAACCTTATTATATAAAACATAATCTGCGATCTATTTTTAAAATTTTCTGAAATTGTTGGGAAAAGCCAAAATTACTAAGAAAGATAATGAATTTTGTCGATTAACACAATTTTGTCTTGGAATTCTGAACTTTTTGTCAGTATTTACCAGAAAGTCTAGACAGAATTTGGTTAAATAAAAAGGTTGAGTACGAAATTTATCTGATACTTAAAAAGCTATTCAGACAATATTAAGTTTATTCATTCAAATCCACCATATAAAATTTACAATATTATTAAAAAATAGTATAAATATTTTTATAATATTATAAAAAACATCAGCTATAATTCAGCTATAATTTGGTGAATGGCCTACTCTCAACACTGGACACCGTTTACGTCATGGGTTTGGTATCCAGTTGTGCTAACAATTTCAGGTTAGGTTAGTAAATTTCTACTGCTCTGATTGAAAGCTATAAAATACCATACCATCCATTGAGGTTTGATTCTGAGATCGTTGATTGTGACTTCGCCGGGTCAACCCGTGTCATGTGAGGGAAATAGTCAGTTGGTACCCGATGAAACACTAAATAGATAGTTCGCAGACTAGAAATGTTATGCATGACTGTTCTATTTGAAAGTAGCTAATTACCTACGTATCTTACCTTAATACCTTTTCTCAAGTAAAAGAAATGTCAACTTAAACCCTTTCAGCTTGAATCGGTGTTGTGAGAAAATATATTGAATCTTGAATCTTAAATCTTGATAGACATTAAGACTAGAAAATGCTGTAAAGGCTGGCAATCTACTATAAAATAACATGCGTTTCAGTGTTATTGTATAGGGGTCTAATTCTTGATTGAATTTTTCAAAAAACATAATAAGCCGATAGCATGATGATGTTTAACCCTATCCAAGTTTTTTTGCAATTCCACAGAACTGAAAATGTTTCTTTTAAGTTTCAGGGAAATCCTTTATTGAAAATCCATCCAAAAGAAATGATAATCTCCTTCTTAATTTCAGGGTGACGTCAACAGGTTGGTTTCATATTTTTGGAACGCCGGTACACCGATTTCGTCTACATGCGAGAGAAACTACTCGGAAAAACTTGTCTCTGAACTCGGAATAGACGCCACTCATGTTTGAACACTTTTTCCAGCCTTTTTTATCTTTTATCTTGGGTGCAAAAGAATAATTCATCGGAGACCTCCGTTTGCCACTCTTGTTTATTTCAGACCCCCCCCCCCTACACACACACATTCGTTAGTTTTAGCAAAATGTGCACACCA
>JAUKPT010001133.1:0-16329 GCA_032273505.1 Nanomia bijuga
GAAATACAGTACTAAAAAGTGATCCAAGTTCAATTAGTATGAGGGTCCCTAGAAATACAAAAATTCTCAAAATATTGCGGGTCCCCGGGCTGAAATGGGGTCTATGGGGTGTAAAGATCACTTTCTGTAAAGAAAATTCTATTCTGAAAACTTGCAGGTAAATTCTGATTGGCAGCCCCACTATATATCCCGATTCAGCGTTTTTCGAATGATTGATTACTGACTAATAATGGCCTCTCCTACATCCTGATTTAGCGTTTTTTCCGATGATCCTTTACTGGACAGCTGGTGTTTGTTTAAGTTTTGGTAGAGTGTGTCATGACTACTTCTTCTCAACATTCACACCAAGAGTTACCCTCCGGTTAAGCCTTTTCTCCATCTCTTGAATCTCATTTTGAAAAAAAGAAATCTTCTCTTCTTTGCTGGCTGAGCCCAGTTTCTAATTTTTCCCATTTTTCTCTAACAGACTTATATATCTGTGCTTTAATAATCCTTGTTTATCAGCACAGGTCTTTGAGTAATAATCGCTAGTGTATTCCCTTGTGTAAACGAGTAATTATCATTGCTGGTCCGAGTTAATGGATTATTTTCTAATATCATAGGAATTACAATAGACTTATTGGGTGGATTTTTACCACTTTCAGCTGACATTGACTAAATATTTTTTTCCACCATCTTGTATTATAGGGTAAAAAGTTGAATATAATACCATAACTGTCATTCTAAAATTAAAATAAACAGAAAAGGGACCAAAAGCTGTCCTTAAAATTCAAATTTAAATTAAGAAAATAATTTTATCATGATCAAAAATATACTTATCTTGGACAGAATTATTAATTGCATACCTTCATATCTTTAACTTTCAAAAAATTTCTGAACTGTGATGGAGATATGGCACGATCTTCGTCAAATGATTTATCACCATCCATTTTTCTTTTTCTTTACTCTAGAAGAAAAATGTAAAATACATTCTTATTACAATGTGAAAATAGCAAACAACCATTATCATATCAACAATACTTGGTATTCAATTTTTAGACCTTTTATGACCTTCCCCTCCGTAACAAACCAACGCCTATCATAGTTACAAACTGAAACCGTAGACGCCCATAAAGATGAACATGCTCATAAGTCTGAACATAAACAAACATCAGTCTTTAAAACTTACTGTCTGTGACTTTGAGTTCGCACCAACTATTATAGACACTCACTTGTGTTACATTATGTTTAGATTTCAACATTGCAAATATTAGATATAATTAAGCAAATGGTATTACATTGAATACTGGATGATGTACTTTGGATTACTGGACATTGGTTACAATTATTCTACACTGATACTTTATTGACTGAATTAACCATGCCATTTGCACGTTGTTCAATCTCGTTGTGTACATATGTCACTCCAGATCTTGTTGCAGCTCTTCTAACGACACATACAACCACACACACATCCACAGCTCATACTGGTAATGTAACAGCCAGAATTGAGAAAGTCAAACAACCAATAATATCATCGGCCGGCACATCAGAAGATTGGCAATACTTTACCAGGTGGAACGAGTATGCTGCACCCATTGGTTAAGACAAAATTTTGCAACTACTTGAATGCTGTAAGGACCAATTACGAAAAGAACTCACACAATCTAGTGCTACCCCTCTTGCAGATATGACAGAAGAAGCTGTCCTCAGAGCAATGAGAACACTCGCCATCCGAGAAAACGTTATGATTGCAAGAGTCACCCTCAACAACATGAGACAAGATAGGGAGGAGTCCAACTGCTCTGTCAACACACAACTTTGGGGTCAAGCTGGAGTATGTAAATTTGTCCTACCATGCCCTTCATGCGCTCACAACGTCAAATACACAGAACCAATTCTCAGCGATGTCTATCAGAGACTCTGATATCCAACTCGAGCTGCTCGGCCATACCACGGACTACTAGAAAACACAGACAGGAAACTCATTTCACAGTAAAAAAGTTATATGGCCAAGATTTCTTTTTGCTATCATTTCTGAAAGGTGAATGTTTTTAAGTTCTTATTTTTTGCATATGACAGCATATTTATTTGGTTTTACCGATAAATTAATGTGAAATTTGAAAACTTCGACAAAAGGGGCTCCAGCGGGGCTAACACGTGATCATTTTTTACCATATTAGGGCATATAGGAAAAAACAAGGTTTTTGCTGCCATTTACCACGTTAGTTGATCAATTATAATAAATAATGAAATAATTAGCCATTTCCAACTCAAAGTCAACTTATTTGGGCAGGTTACTATAAAGAAAGGACTAAAAAAAGGGGTTTTGGGCGTTCGTTAGGCCCTTTAATACCAATCAATAATACAAACAGTCAAACATCACAGATAATACTCACTTTTAAAAGCTTTAAAATGATTATGATCAATCTTTTGAGAGGCTTGGACATCTCTCAAAACTTTTCTTTTGATTCCGATAGGTTTAAGACGTTGTTTGGGCCTCCGGACGTCTATTTTTTTGCTGAAAACTGTTCGAAAATTAGCATTTTTGCTAAAAATTGCTACTTAAGATCAATGATTCGGATTCGAAATGGTTTTGGTTCAATTATATTGTTGGCATGTTCATCCCTGATGACGTTTGAATAGATTTCGATTCATTAAGTATGCTTACCGGACCTCCGGACGTCCATTTTGCGCTTACAACTGTCCTAAATGTAGTCTTTTTGCTAGAATTCGCTACTTAAGGTAAATAATTCGGATTCATAATGATTTTGATTCATCTACATTGATAAAATGAGCATCCCTGAAGACTTTCAAATGGATTTTAATTAGTTTAGTTTGTTTACCAGACCTGCAGACGTCCATTTTGGGTTGAAAACTGTCCGAATATTAGTATTTTGGCTAGAAAGGTCAATAATTGGTACTTGAAATGGTACTTGAAGTGAAATCCTACGTAATGCGGTATTGGCAGATTTTCATGTAATGTTTTCTGGAATTAAAATGACTCAGACCATTTTATTGGAATGAATCGTGAGTGCAGCAATCGATGTAGATTGTTGCTAAATACAAACTAAAATGTTTCAATCCAGGTAACGTAAGAAAACTAATAATTTGAGGTCTTACTTAGTGGATTTTAAGATTGGGAAATTAGTTCTGTACTAAGTAGGGGAAAACTCGCATTAGTGTGCATATGTTTTTTGGACATACTGACTTTAAGATCTCGGTCCTATAAATTCACTTATGTATGTGCGCGTGCCTGTTCGTTTTTTTTCTTGACATCACCAGTCATGAGATCTTTCTAAAAGATGACATGAAGTGAAAGGTTAATAAAAGAAAGAATGTGACGGGACCGGATTTCTGGCGATAAATCTGGATTCTTGAAAAAGTGGCCAAAGTGCCAAAATTTGTATTTTCGTATTTTAGGGAAAAAGAAGTCCACCAAAATGTCCAGCATCTTTGAAAGAAGGGGGACCGAAAAGACCCGGATTTCGTAAAATTGGGACCCAAAAAGCTTTGGAGCTATTTTTGACTATGTTCTCTTCGTTGTATACCAAATGCCGAATTTGTCTTAATTTAGGTGAAAAATATATATTGGATATTTCTGAAACTTGACATAAATTTAGAGGACTATAGTAGAAAGATAGTATCAAGGCCAGATTTCCCATGAAAAATCTGGTACTTGGGAAAAAGTGACAGAAGTGCAATAAGTTAGTGAGAAGCATATATTTTCTTTTTACATTTTACCAAAAATTGAGTCCGTTGGTCCGTTTGATCAACAATTTGTTCTGCATCTGTTGTAAACATAAGTTTATTGGTAGATATCATAGAACTCAATTTGAATTGTATAGTAATTTCATCTAATGGTTTTTAGCTTATAATTTTTACTTTCTAGATTGTACCAATAAAAATGTTTTGACAAAGAGCTCATAGCTCATAAATAGCTACAGCCTTTAAATACGTACCACAAATTCACCGAAAATTGAGCAACTGCTAAGTAACTGCTAATACTGAGAAACCATAAAATATCAATTGAGGCTGAATAGCGATTTGTAACAGATTCGTAAAATTTGTAACAAAAATGTTTTAAATTCATGAAAATATCAAGTAATTGTAAGTCAATTGAACTCGAAATTAACGCTGCTTGTAAAAAAGTAAATCCGTCCCTTTATTTTGAATAACACGATCTAGGTTATCACTCTACAATTCATTTAGCTAAAGGTATTGACTTTGCTATATATGGTCCGAGGATCTTCTAAAATTGATTGATATTTCGCCTTAAAATTGATTTTATGTAGAGGTCTCTCAAAAAAAGTAAACTGGAGATAGTATACTGGAATTACCTATATTAGTTATGTTATGACTTGTGCCATTTTTCATACTTCTTAACATTTTTTCCATATACTGACCTTATCTGGAGGATTTCGTAAGGCATTTCTAGACATTTCATAACATTTTTTCAACAAACATTCTCTGCTCAGTAGTTAAACTACGCCGATCAAGAGATTTTAAGATGCTACTGATCATATGTTCATGTGGCGAACAAACCGTGAAACTATTGCCCCCATGGTTAATAAAAAATCATGCAAAATATATAATGAGATCGTTTAAACTGAATGTCTGATGCATTGATGAATAAAAATCATTTAATCCACTACAGGCATATGTACTCCAAATACGAGGTTCAAACTCGTATGGAAAATGTCATGTGACTGAATCTTAAAAGTTTACGTATTGGTAGGCATCCAAACACCAAAAAAAAAGAACGTTTTAAAATTTAGCGAGATCCAGGTATCTTTTTGTACCCAAAAAACACAAAGAAAGTTTTGCTTATTTTGGGTGCAATTTTGGGATCTTGACTGGAAGATAATGAAGGATTAGTCGGTAAAAACAGGTTTGACGATTAGATGTCGCGAGTTAAATTTACAATCAATACATAATGCACTAAATATAATTCTCACTATCTAGGATGCTTAAAAACACATGTAATGATAACTCGTTCTTGTTAAAAAAAGATGTACCCCAAATGCGCAAAAGACATCTGTTGACTAAATTGGTATTGGTCCTGGTCTTTTTTGTCATCTCAAACCTTATGTTGGCCGGATTCTGTTACCCCCGCTTCTCTAGGCTCTAAAATCCAGAGAAATTATGCAAATAAGCTACAATTTGGCTACAATTTGGCTACAAGTTGCAGCTCTTTATGAGCTTTATCGTAAAGTATAAAACGAGATCCCCTCGAGCTCCCATCATTGTGGTATTTTGTTTTTGGGAGCACTCTTGTGAGATCCATAGAAAAGATCCAAATTAGCTGAAAATTGGTGGAGATGTAAATCTTGTATTAGTTTAAATATTAAAAATAAAAAGTAGTAACATTTGGATCATTAATTTGGTGAATTATTTGTAATTCCCGTCTATCTAAAATATTTTTCTCTCGAATGACCCACACATAAAATCAATTTTAAGGCAAAATATGAATCTGTTTTTTTAAGATATTTGGGCCAAATGTAGGCAAGTCATTACTTTTTCAAGAAAAATCAGTGGAACGATCTAAAATTAATTTAAAAGGCCATTTTGAGACCTTTTACTGGCGGGTTGACTTTTTTGTGAAACACCATGTATAACCTTCAGTAATCACCAGTCTTATTAACGTGGCTTTAGCAGACAACGTGCAAACAAAATGAAATCCCCTGAAATCCGTCTATATGATCAATGGCAATGATCCTCAAGTGTCTGCTACCGACTTGACAGCGATGTTAAAGTATTTTTTCTCCTCAGACATTCCAATGGAAAATGTCATTTAATATGGATCCTTCAAAACCTGCTAAAGAAACGGTTTTTCATGCAAGATATGTAGTCTTCACACAGCTATTACAGCAATACCCAAACGCACCTGGCTTTAAAAAAAGTAAACAGTCACTTACCGATTGTCACCAGAACTTTCAGATTCGGATTCACATCTTTGAGTGCATTGATCCTCGCCAACATTTCATGGTCAGATTGTCTCATCGTTTCAACGACATGTGTTTCATAATTGATCCTCAGAAACGCGTACTTAATCACAGAGCATGATTTTGGGTCGATATCCTCTGGTAGAAACTTGGCTTTTCCTTTCCCGTATTGTGACCAACTTCGGTAGTAGCACGTAACATGTCTATGTGAGTAAACCGTGTCGTATGAGACGGCGAAAACGAAAAGAAGAAAAGCTAAACGCAACATAATATGTCTTTAACCATGGAAGCCAGCCGTTATATATTCTGTTCTGTCTTGTTCTGTTCTGTTCTATTGAATGTCCACTTGCCTGTCCCGCTGAGTGGCTTGCCCAGTGCTTTGTGCGTTATGAAAATGTTTTGAGTGTAACATGTTGAAATTTACAAGAGTGATACGTCACAAGGGTGTATTTACGGACGTAAAGAGTATACTTTTTGTTTTCCACAAAACTATCTATCAAAGGTAACCAGATATAATTTTTTAGTGTTTTATATTTTGAATAATTGTTACATAAAGCACATTGTGAAATGTTATGAATGTTATGTGAAATGTATCTCTTTAGTACGGTTTTTTTTTAGTTTTATAACTTTTTTTTGTTTACAACTGTATTTGTTTACAACTTTATTTTATTTTTTTTTTTTCAAAGGGGGACACCTAGACTAACCTAAATCCCTTGGATTTTGATAGCTTCCACGAAAGTGTGCAGTCGTGCGAAGTTTATGACCATTTTTGGGACAGAGGTAGTCAACTGAATTGTTATCCTAAAATCTCAATATATACAGTTCTGGGGGTCCTGGGTTCAAATCCTAGCTGAGACGAAATTTTCAATTTTGTTCTTGGGCATATCCACTAGCCCTAATATACTCATATATTCACATATAAGGTAATTAATCAGCTTTCTACGCCTTGGATCATTAAGTATTTAGAAATTCTGGCCCGGTTGTTCGAACGTTATTTAGTCTTAACACTGTTTAACGTAAGATATTTCTATTGTTATCAAAACGAATGTTGTTGTTTTTTCACCGGGACATGGCTAAATCCCACCGGGACATTGCAAAATTTCGATAAATTAGCAACTGACAGTATTAGTTAACTTGGACAAATATTTGTTAGCAAATCTGATTTGGATCGGGACAGATAAATTGGCAAGTAAAATTAACTGGGGCAGTGAAAATCAATGAACGTGACAAATATGTTATCATATTTTTTTGCCACTGGGACAGAACTTTGCGACAATTTTCCCACTGGGACAGCAAAAAGGGATCGATATCTCACTGGGCTCTTACTGTGACATATGCCACTGAGTTCCTGTTAGACAGGGTGTAATTAGATGCAAAAGGACGCTGTACGAAGAAGTTATGCTATTCTGATTTGTAGCCAGTTGCTTGACAAAAATAAAGAAATGAAGGACTTCGAGAGTAATTAATCAATGATTAATAAACAATTGTTATAACGATATTACAAAGACATCTTCGGCCTCGAAATAGTTCATACCTCTTCATCTGTAACAATTTAAGACGTAACAAGACGAAGAATGAGCCAGTTTGTGTTGCAATAATTTTGTGCTCAGTAATGCTGTTGACAGAAATCTGACCGATGTTTGAGAGACTTGCAAGCACAGTAATGTTGCACAATTAAAATGTAGAATAGCAATATATGATCCCTAAATGGTAGAGTCGAAATAGTGATCTTACCATTAGCATCTGTAACATGATGTACAATGAAATTAAGCTTATTTCATATTTGTAACATTTGTATAAGTGATGGGTGAGCAACTGACAGGTGAGAAACTGTCGGATGAGCAACTGACGGCTGAGCAACTGTCGGCGCACCGTTTGAACAATATATATTTCTAACACTAAACAGTGTTAGAGCTAGATAACTTTTTAACAACCGGGCCTTTGCCTGAAATCTTTTAATCTTATCCAGATTTTTCTATTGTGACATGAGAAGTATTTTGCTTTACACAGAAGCGGTTTTATTTTTTCAATAAAACTGGTTTTAGTCTGAACAGACCTAATCATTTTATAAATAAGACAGGTATTTATAATGTGTAGATTGAAAATTGTCTACGTATGAAGGAGAACAGGTCTACACTGTACAAGTAAAGAAGCGTTTTTTATTCTTCTTGTAGACGAAAATCAATTACATAAAATAAGAAAAATTGTATTTGGAGAGCGACCTGCCTGAAAAAATGGAGAGGTGCCTGCCGGCGGCGCCGGTGGCGGTGGCGACTTTGCCGACCCCTGCTCAACAGATGTGATGTAGGGAAAGTCGGGCTTGAGCTTGGAGCAAGCTGGAAATCTTCTTTGCTATTGGACGGTCGGTGATGTCTTGATTGGTAGGTTATGAGAAAACGTATTATCGTGAAAAAATATATTATCGTCCACAACAAGGCTAAAGGGCTAAGCTCATTTAAGTATTGTTGAAAGATTTCGAAATGAGTAATAAAAACGAAATTCTTGTTAGTCTTTTTGTTCTGATAGCCAGATGACACACGTACCATAAGAACCAAGACATAAACCTTCTATGTCTAATCTCCCATAAAATGAGATTGGACTTCTGCCTTGACACAGACGTTATGCAAACGCAGTTAGTCTGGATATAGGACAGATAACTTTTTGCGGTCAATAACCAGAATCATAATGTTACTCATAATTGTCTATTGGTTAAAATAACATTTCCACCGGTTCAGTCCATACGTGCAAAATTGGTTAGTCAAATAATATCTCAGTAATGTCATCGGTGAAAATATTGAAGATTGAATTTGATGCGAGCAAAGCGAGTCACACGAGCGGAGCGCCCGTTAATCTTTTTGCTTTTTAACATATCTGCAGTCATCTTTGAGCCATTTGAGCATTTGAACGGCAAATACAGTAGATATCATTTAAGGAAAAAATGATTAGATATTAAATGGTGATGTGAAAACTTGTATGCCACGATTATATTTCCTGTCGGTTTACTCATGGGCTACGTTAACTATAGAAAGTTAAGAAGGCCATGGTTTACTTCTATCGGTTTTAACCGATTTCCGACTGTTATTTTCATCACTGTATAAGACAACGCTTTAGGTTCTGTGAAGTACAACGGAATGTGTAATTAAACTGACAAACGTACAGCAAACTGTAGATCTGTAAATAAGAGATTTTTTAGCCATTTCCCAGACAATACTTTACAAGGCACTATGCCATTACAAAATGTTTTACAGTCAAAGTAATAGTGTTTATTTTCCTTCTAGAATCAAAGTTCACATGGCCAACGTAAGGTACGGCCTTATATGTCACTGACAGATTTTTAGAATAAAGTGGTTGGAGTTAAGCCCTAATAACATTATAGTTAGTTTGTACGCAATTGACTAAATTATTTACATTCTACAAAAAAGTAGAGCATTAAACAATTGAAATTGGACCAGATAATGATCGTCAAAATAATTAAAGTAAAATATTATTTCCACCAAATTATATTTGTTCAAATTATAAAGCAGATACTGTCATTAGAAGGTCTTGGAGGTTTTAAGTTTATGGAAATTGGTCAAACGTGAGTTATATAACAGTCTTGTCGTTAATATTAGGCCATATTTTTAGTTGGCCATGAAGTATTTATATCAATAATGAAATAAGAAACTGAATGAGATCCGAGTATAAGCGGTAAGGTGAAAAGTAGAATGTACATCCTCTTTAGATTATTTTGGTTAGCACATCATTTGATAAGCATATATCTTTTTCTCGCATAACCCATCAGTGTAAATTTAAACTGTAGATTATTTTGGCATATTTACTTCACTGTAATGTATAAGCTATTATAAAATCTAAAATCTGACCCACTTTATAGGTGGGAAAATCAATGGGCGCGTTCGCATTGTAACCATTTAGATAAACGTTTATAATTAACAGAAAGTAAGCAAATTCTAAATACACAGAAAATGATGAAAATTATTGTTAACATAACGATAGGAGATTATGATTACCATCTCGCCTAATTTCACTTTCAAAAATACAAATCATTTCTATTTTATTCAAAACAATGTATCTACATAATGTTTGCAGATCCAATATGGAGTCGCAACACACGAAAAAGTGTATTAATAAATTTTTAATCAGCAGAGTTGAGATAACAATTCATTTTGTAAACAAAAAATTGACATTTAGAAAATAGAAATGAAGCGGTTAGATGATATTTAGTGGGAAAAAAACTGTCCATATTTTACCTATTTTTCCCCGAAACTTTTTTCTTTTGGCATTAGACCCCTAACCGGTCATATAATCATGTGTATAAAGTTACAAGTTTATATCTTGCGTTGTTGATATTGATCCATCCACTGTAACATGCCAGACCGTGTCATTCAGTTGGCCGTGGATACACTTCCCACATAAATGAGTTTTAATATTATTTAATATGTTTTTTTTTGCTCGAAAAGCACTTAATTGGAGAAAAAAAAGAAAATTATTAAGATTAAAAATATAAGGAAATAATGAAGATGAAATATTTCAGCCTTAAGATTACGGAATTAGGAATATTCAAGTAAATTTTGGACCAATAATTACCGAGTAAATGACCCATGAAATTGCCCAAAAAATCGAAAAAAAGGCTAAAAAGCATGAGTTTGGACATCTTTACGGCCCATATTCTCGATGAATATTCGACATAACCCTAACAACTTATATATTTTTGAGCTTCTCAGAAAATGAGGAATTACGCTGTTTTTTTCCTTAACTTTTCTACTCAAAATAATTTTTCCAATCAAGTGCTTTTATGTGGCTTTCGAACAATTAATTAAACGCAGCATTTTAACTAGGTGAGGCGCTAATTCGAGGGCGGCGCTTTTCAACAAGGAACATGATAAGCTAATAATCATTAGAGGTAAGGTATCCACTTTCAAATGGAACAGTCTTGCACATCCATTTAATATTTCGTCAGGTACCAACTGACCAATTCCACTCACATGGTATGGGTTAACCAGCCGAATCAGATCTCAATTGATGTTATTCAACCTATATCAGAGAAGTTGAAATTTACCGCTAACCTCATATATTGAAATTGTAGGTACGACTGTGTACCGAGCCCATGAAGTGAACGGTATACAGAGTTGAGAGCCTAAAACCTTAAGGGGTCATTCAAAAAGGACGGGAGAGAGAGAGGAGGTATGGGTTCACTAAAAATGGTGACTATTGGTGACACAGGGGGAGGGGGTAAGCACATTTTTTTATTGTTATAACCTTTTACATTGTGTCGTTTTCTGTTATTATTTCTGTTCTTCAAGACCCAATGAAAGGGTTTTTGGTGCTTGATCTTTAAACAAAAAGTTTTTCACTTTTTACCCGGTGACATAGAAAAAAGTACTCGAAAAAAGTACCCGAAAAAAGTGGAAAAAGGTGACAAATGGTGCCATTTTTGTGGTGACGTCTTTTTTGAATAACCGCTAACCGCTTTGGCCATTCATCCGCTAATCAACATTAGTGTCTAAGTATCGGCGGTTACCAGAATCAAATATAGATAGCCTTTAAGAACCTCTTTATTCTAGTGTCTTTGCGTAATAATGTAGCTAATAAGGCAAAATTAGCTAAAGGTTAAGAGCAGTTTAAGATGAATAGAACAAGGAAAACAGAAGTCTTATTTTGCGGTAAAATAATAAGACGCTCTAGTAAAAGATAGCCTGTCCAAAAGATGGTTTCCAAAAAGTTCATTCAATGTATAATTTATATTGTTTCTCGTACTGTAGGTAAACCAATCGTTTCAGAATTGATATGATCTGAATAAACTTAGAAATTTAATTAAAGGATGCATGAGCATTATGATTTCTCACATTGTATAATGATGATTAGGAATTGTATTGTTACTATTAATAGAAATTTGTATGAATTGAGATTTTGTTTTTCTGAAGACAATTCTAGCTTAGTTTGTTTACCTACGAAAAAGGACACTTCATTCATAGATAAAATACGTTGATTGAAATTGAAAAAAGATTAATTAATTTGAGATAGGTTGATATCATTCCTCCTTCCGATCAAATGATGGTTCATTCTATTTGTCCGTTTTACAAGCTAGCCTCGATTCATCGTTTTGCAGGGGGAGCTGGATTGATCAGGGTTATTTATGATCACCCAAATAATTCCTGTATTGACTTCTGCGCAGTGCCTTTATTAAGGATTGTGTACTGGGGCGGGCTATTTTCGTTTCAACCTAATGGTCCGAGCATGTTTGAACAGCCTTTACATGAGTTATTCAGAGTGAAGATCCAATTTGCCGCACACCGTGGTTGAGCGGCGAAGAAATTTTGGTTGTTTTGGTCTTCAAGCGGTATTTTTAGCCATTTTGACCAAAGCATAAGAGTAATGGTAATTTCGTACCAACCAACCAACACATTACTGGGGTAATATATGTTAAAAAGGCTCTGATTTCTGGCCCTAAAATATTCATTCTTTAACCCTATCCAGGCTGTGTCATTTGGGATCTTCTTTGACGATAATGTATGCGTTTGAAGATTATACACGTAGTGGTATGTTATCTTTCAGCACACTTTCATTTATGTAAGTTAAGCAATGTCGTCGAGAGATACTTACTGGATTGGGGACGCAGATGGTAGAGGCGAGTGTCATTAAAAATGATGCAATGAAAATGCACTCAACTCGGGCTCTAAGCGAGGGCACATTAACTATCGTTAGGCAATGCCGACGGGTCGACCCATGCCATGTGAGGAAAACTGGGTAGTCAATTGGTAGTTGACGAAGCACTAGGTGGGACTTAAGCTATTGCCTCGATAAGTACGTAAAGAGCTTGTGCATGGCTGTTCCATCTTAAGGTGCAAACCATTAACCATTAACGTTTAGTCCCAGATCTAATTTACAACCAACAACTTGATGTTAGAAGCATCCAATTTCACCGACAGAAGTTTTTTAATATATTTGGCAAATAAAAAGTTTAAAAAACCATTCAAAAAATTCTAATTTAACCTTATTCATGATAATCAATCAGAAACATTTCAATGTTTGAAAGAAAAAGTAAAAATATTTTTACTATTTGAGGTTCAACAATCTGCAAGGGTTCAATTGACCTCGCCGCGCATTTAACATATTTTCATTTAGAACTTGTAAACGGCGAAGAAAATTCTTTTAAATGAAACCAACTTTTCTATGAAAAAAGCATTGGAAAAAAAGAAGGTGAAAGCTTTCAAAACAAAACATAACGAAACCAAAATATTTTGAGTTGAACTTTCATCATTCTCTTCTTTTCTGTTATTAGCACTTGACTGTATTGGATTCATCAAATTTCATCCATTACCCTTTCTGTTGCCACGAGTGATATTTGATTGTTTGTTTCTATGTTGCTAATGCAAGATTTGATTGTTGCTATGAATAGATAGCTACCATGTTTTGTTTTATGTTTTGACATCGAATGCTAAAAAAAGAAATTTTTAATTTTTTGACCTCTCAAAACGATCATTTTGTGTTTGATCGTGGCGCAAAAAGAAAAAACAAGATCGATTTTCTCAGAGAATAAAGAAGTGATTCATTTTATGAGGTCCGGCGATGCCAATTTTTGTAAAAAAAAAAGAAAGAAATGATTTCTAAGGTATCTGTTGCTATAGAATGTGGCGAAAAAGTATTCTTTTTGAGGTCTTTAAGGACGGCGATGAAATATAATATAAATGATCAAAATTGTGCGATTTTTAAGAAATTTACATTTTGAAGCATCGTTAATGTGGCAACGAAATACACGCCTTCTTTCATAGAAATATATTCAAGATGAAATTTGACAAAACGTTAAGAATATGCTAATAATATCGTTATCTTATTAAAAAAGCTTGTATTGACCACTAGACGGAATTTTTCCGAAGTTTCAAACGAGGGGCAAACAGGTCAAAAAAACCTTTGACTCTAAAATTCCCTAAAAAATCCTAATTTCCGGAAAAAATCCCAAGAATCCCCCCCAAAAATATCCTAAAATCACGAAAAAAATCCCAAAAATCTTTAACAGAAAGTAACTATTCTTTTATAATAATTTGCCAAAAACAACTAGATGAATCCTGAGCACTGAGCGTTAAGAGAATGTTTTGATTAGGTCCATGGGTATGCGCTTTTTTTATAAGAATATATTTAAGATGAAATTTGACTAAACGATAAGATAAGATTAGATAAACGATAAGAATATGCGAAGAATATCGTCATCTTGTATTTTCGTTAAGAATGTAGCGTTTGTTGTACTATATTTGTTAAGACTCTCGTTTTTGTTTATTTTTTACTCAATCTAAAATCTAAAATCTAAAATCTTAATTTGATTCAAAATTAAGAAATTGAATAAGAATCAAATATTATAAATTTCAATTGTCCAGTGGCGGAGTGTCTTCAGTGTCTTCATGAAGACAGTTATTTTTATAAGAGAAATTATTTTGGCAGGTTTTGATTATTTATGACTAAGTTGACCACTATAACTGTTAAACTGGACTCAAAATGAGGGCAAAAACTCTGCAAAATAGGTCCTAAAGTATTTGTCTTCATATGTTTCTACTCTTTTAATCCCCAAAATTTTCGACATCTTTTGGAAAATATCACTTTTGAAGACACTCAGAAATTAAGCTAGATCCGCCACTGACGAATGGCTACTATTTCGGATATCGATTATTCTCATCAATATCTTTCAAATAAATGGTAACTTGACTATGTTTAAGTCATTTTTGGTGGTGACGAAGTCATTGTTTATTTGGCAATCGGGCCATTTAAACAATGAAGATGGATTTTTGGTCGGTAACCGAAAAGTCGATTTTTTCTTGATTAAGTGATGGTTTTGCATCGTTTGAACTGGAAATTATAGCCAGCCTGATGTAACTTATGCAATCTATCGGCACAACAACCAGGGGAGTTTTGGGGCAATATATTTTCGGGAGATACTTTTGATTTACTTAAAAAACAATGCAAGAAATCTCTGATCATTTAAATTCGTCGTTATAATGAAAAAATGAGAAATAACGGCAATTTGTTCACATTTTTGAGCCATATAGCCTGAACTACTCTAAATATGATTACTAAAATTAAAACATAATATAGCATTGTTTTTTTCAGGCAGCATAAATCTGCAAAAACACATACAGAGTTCTTTAAGAATTTAGTCATAAAGGAAACTCCATATGGAGTTGATGATGTCATCAGTGCGTCCATTGCAAATTGAAATCATGAACGATAAATATCTCATTATTTCACTCCCCTGCTGTACTACTTTAAAACTGTAATAAGCAGGGCATATAGCATAAAAATCTAACAAATTCTTCTGATATATTCCACAAAGGTAAAAGAAGTTCGAAACACTGGTGTGTCATTATTTTAAAGCACTTCCTGTCCCACAAAGCGCTAATGACTTCCGCCTTAGCCGAAAAAACAAATTGTTCAAAAAAACAAGATTTATTGATCAATTGAAAGGAAATTTTATGCTGATTAAGAATTATATGAGAATTATATTAGCTCAGAAGTTATGGGAATAACAAGAAAAAGCAAATTAATGATTCAAATCAAGATTATCCCGGAAGATTTGTGAAGAAAATAAATACTTATAGTCTGTATCAAAATAAGATCCACTTTTATTCTCGACTATCGAATTAGCAAGCATGATGGAATAAACGTCCACCCTGGAAACTTTGTTCAAATTTATAAGCGTCTGGCATGTAACAAGCGTCTGGCATGTAACAAGCGTCCACCATTGAAATTATGTTGAATCTTTTGTCGATTTTGTTGGATTTTTTTAGATTTGTTTGATTTTGTTTGGATTTCTTTTGAAGAATAGATAAGCGTCCACGATCAAATAAGCGTGTCCATGTTGGTTATCTTTTTTGAGAAGAATAAGCGTCCATGCCCGTTTATTTAATAGTCGAGAGTATAGATGCATTTATATATATTTATATATATATGAGTATATTACAGCCGTAATATACTCATATATTCATATATAAGGGTCGTTACACATAGATATATTTATATCATGCCGTTCTTTACTATAGGCAAAGACATCGTGCAGGTCTTTTTACAGAAAGTATTCAGTGGTTCTGCAACTTCCAGGACACATTGTTATCAGATAGTAGATCATAATAAATCAATCGAGAAAAAAATTGGTCAATTATTTGGGGAATATGAAGTACTTTCTGTTTCACTTTAAGTGAGAAAAACAGTGCAAAGAAATAGTTTTTTTTTTCGAAAATGCTTTTGGCGGTGCAAAGATATTAATAGTAACTATGTCTGTGCTAATTTTTATCAAAAACGAAGGACGCAA
The DNA here is from genome assembly GCA_032273505.1 of Nanomia bijuga. Taxonomy (NCBI): domain Eukaryota; kingdom Metazoa; phylum Cnidaria; class Hydrozoa; order Siphonophorae; family Agalmatidae; genus Nanomia; species Nanomia bijuga. The sequence continues at coordinate 16,219 of JAUKPT010001133.1, forward strand.
TCAGAAGATAGGTATGGTAAGGTATGCACTTATGCAGTCATGCATAGCCGTAGGCTAGTCCGCGGACTATAGCTCCATCTAGTGTTTCGTCAGGTACCAACTGACTACCCA
>JAUKPT010001134.1:0-16327 GCA_032273505.1 Nanomia bijuga
TCCAATCCCCCTACTTTCCCGGCTATTAATTAGAGAGCAAGCTGAAAAGAACAGGTTCGTAGCTATGTGAAGCATTAGGGACAGGAACCTCTGGTAGAAAATGCCGGGAGCTGCGCCTCTTGACCCTTTTCAATAGAAAGAATTCTGATTTCCTTTTTTTTTCTTGTTTATTCTAATGGTCATTTTGTTACTATATGCACAATCAGTAGTAACCAGTCTTTTACGCGGTTTCCTCTGGCAGTAAAACAAATGACGTCACGTGAAATCAGTCTATATAAGAATGAAATTCAGTACTTCGCGCGAAAAATAGGAAAGCGAAAAGTGAAGATATTTGTCACGTGGAAGCATTTAATCTTATTTATCATTGATAGTCTTTTAATTGCTCTACACTTTCAATAATTATGCTATAAAAAATTCATCACTCGTCCTTAACGACTCGTGTATAAATGTATATATGAAAGAATGACATTCTCGTTCCTCACAAGCAATTACTTTCAAAAGTTTGTTTCTTGGTATATTTGTTTAAAGAAGGATGCGAGTAAATTGTTGTGACGAAATAGAGTGAGTTTTGACTTCGGTTATAGTTAAAAAGATAGTGTTTTAGAAAAGGGTCGCAACGCAAGCAAAATTATGTTATCATGTAAATCCTTTAACCCTTCAAGTGCTAGCGACCTGTTTATTTCACCTGATTATTTCACTATTTCCTTGTATAGATTTGAATAAAAATAAAAATTAGTCGAATTAAAAAAAAAAACATTTACACTTAAATGACTTTCAAAAAACGATATCTTTATATTTTTGTTTTTTCCCGATTTTTGAAATGGCCTGCGAACTTATTTCTATTTTATTTTACTTTTTTACATGAACAAATATCTACTTTGCTTGCACCAAAATTGATCTTAACTCGTCTTATATATATATTCGCAGGCCTATTGTAAAGCTAATTTATTGATTTATTTTACGCGTGTTGCAAAAGAGCTCCGCGATAACATCAGAGAGATAAAGGTTTTGTTAATAGGTTATCGCCGAATTGCGGCTAATTTTGATTGGTTGGAGATTTCATATCAAGATTCTGATTGTTTGTCAAGAAGCGTTTTTATCATTTTTGATTCAAAAAACATCAAATTGTGACATTCTAGAGCCATTTAGCTTTCTGATTATCTTTAACCAGTCAAATAGCTAAAATAGCCGAAATTTGTTTCCTTACTTGTCCTAATATGTCCGAAATATGTCCTAACAATTGCATGCGACCTACCAGTTGCAAGATCGAATCAAATTAATTTTGGGGATGGGGTAGATCAATATGGTGCCTCTCTCTCTCTCTCCCTCTCTCCCTCTCTCTCTATTCATCTCTATCTCGACGCTTATGGTCAGCAGAAAGGATATCACTTTGGTTGATGGAGGGGGTGGAGCTTTATTAATTTTCGGTGAAGATTACAGCCTAAGTTGCTTAATATTTTCTCAGCCTCGGAAGTTGCCGATTTTGTGTTCTGATTAAAACAATTAAAGCTGCCGAATTAGGTGTTCGCCGCCCCACCACCCCCCCCCCCCTTTTGATGATGGAATTTGATCCTTTTATAAATTGCGAGTTTCGCCTAACTATCTTAAGTGCAATACATAGTTAACTTTGACAAAAGACCTTACCGTAAACTACTAATATCAATGTAGGCAGATCATGAATGTTAATACACCTTTCCCGTAATGTCGTTTGTACTACTCAGCCTCGTTTACGATACACGCTTTCACTTTTTGTAAAATGTTTGAGATACTAGGAGCTTTCAAAAAGTTTGATTTACCACTATTAATGATCGCGCGTGACGTGATAAATCAAATTTGTCGACAATTGTTTCAAAAAAAAAAGAAATAAAGGAAAGCTTGTATTGTAAACGTATGTCATACGTCATTACGGGAAAGGTGTATTGTTTAAAAAAGCGTGGTGTGTACAATTTGAGCAGCTTTTGAACAGCTTCCATGCCAACTATTATTTGCTGATTTATTTACGAAAGCATTGTATTGTCCTGATAAAATACTTTTTTCTTCCTACTGTAGACGATTACCCTCTGGCGCCTGTTGTTGGTGAAGACGACGACGACGACAACGAAAACGTACCGGACACCGACGAAGAAGTGGACGACGAAATGATTGAAGGGCTGTCCGAATGTGAGACATTCAAAGTGACAACGTACACTCTCGCCTCGTTCTTGTTCATCATCTTTTTGACGTTCATCATCATTTCGTGTTTACGCAAGTATCATAAATGGTAAGTGGAGTTTTCTTTTTCTCCGGCGGGGGGCACAGTGTGCCCAATAGTGGTGAAAAAACTCATTTTGGGGTGTTGGAATCTGGTCCTGTGATTGTTTTTTCTCGTGCTATATAAAAAAAATTGAAGTAAAAAAGGTTAAAAGGTTGAGTTAAAATCATTTAAGGCCCATCTGAACATTGGAGGCACTTTTTTAACACCAATATAGACTACCGTCCAAAATAAAACGCGCAAAAAGGGATTTTAATTTCATACAGAGAAATCCACGCGTGTATGCGTGTTTAGAGTTTCTTTTAATGATCAATCCCTGTGAATAGGGTTTGCTTTGAGCACCTACTTTCTCCTCACTTCTTTAAGAAAAAAGAGTTCAAAATCCACGTTCTAAGTAAGGGGTAAAAAATAAAATCATTTTTCGTTATAGGAAAGACCTCGAGCTTTCGTCTCACTTTTCTGAGTACAACATTGAAGACGTGGAAAGCAGTCAAAACAACAACAAAAGATTCACCGAAAAAAATTATACGAAAAACGAAAACATAACCGAAAGACCACTTCCCAAGAAACAACACGACGACCCGGAAGAAATATTCTTTCAGCGCTCCTCAAACATATATAATTCAATTCCGAGTATTGCGGATCACGTGGAAATGCAATCAGCCAATCAGACGACAGCTATTGACATCGAATCTGACGACTCTCTTACGTGTGTGTTAAACATAGCATCTACTAAAAATGAACGCACTGGTTATGAAAATCTCTCTACGAGGGAGTACAACGCGATTAATGGCGAGGTGGAGAGCGCTAGTGCAGTGCGCGTGCGTGAAGTTAAACAACAAATCGAGAACTGCTACGAATCAATTATTCAGAGTTTTCAGGAGAAAATTTACAGCAAGTTAGAACCTGAAACGTACCAACAACTGTGCGAAGATAAACAAAATATAGATCCTCTCTCAGCCGACTATAAAGAACTAGCAGCGTGGAATGATAAAGAAAGACACAGCGGGGATACTGGTACGAATTCTCTTTCTCTTTCCTCGTCAGAAGAGGAATCAGAAGATGGACATGAGAAGAAACCAATAAGAAAAGAATTACTTCATTTCAAGTTAAACGAAAACACCGCTGCTGCTGATGTGGAAGGAACTGGTGGTGTCGAAGAAGGTTTTCCAAGAGGCGAAATAATCGTTCAAATTGAAGATATCGATAGCAGTGGTGAAAGTGAAAGTGATGTGGAAGACGATCATGAACTAGATCACAATCTGTTGACCGTTCCATGTCACGATTCTGACGAGAACTACTCGTCGAGCGATCAGATGTCAACAGCTTCCTCGTGTGGAAGTGAGGCTGAGCTTGATAGTGATGCTGAATCAGTTGAAGTGTCGTCAATAGAAGGCGATGAGATGGACGAATCTATCGATTATGATGATAGCTCTGATGAGTCACCTAGAACAGATGCAGCTGGAGATGGCGATGTAGATGGGAATCAAAAAGGTTTTGATTGTTGTGAGTATGAAGTGTTATCACCAGAGGAAATGTTATCACAAAATGATTTTTTATCACCAGATAAGGTGTTATCACCAGATAAGGAGGTGTTATCACCTCGATATATCCCAAACAAGAACCAACCAACAAACGTGATGGAAGTTGATTTTTCCGTTCAGATTCTTCAAACTTCAGAAAGATCTATAAGTATTCCAAACAAAAAAAATGAATCTGTCCCAAGAGATCAAGATTACATTGATATCCGTCGAATAAAAAGTAATACTTCAGAAGATGACGAGGATTGTATTGATTCTTATTCAGAGAATAGTATCATCATATCAGACGACGAAGATTATGTTGATCTTAATAGCAAGAATGAAGACGAGGATGAAGCAGAGGAAATCAAACTAAGTAGCCAAGCACAAATGGTATCGATTCAACAACCGGCTTGCCACCGGGCTGTTAGCATATCGAACAATAGTTCTTTACATGACGATTTAAGTACACTTAATCAGTGTAATGATAAAATTAAAAATGGTGCGGTTGACACTGGCAACGCTGATTTTCGAGAGGTATCCGTCCAACAACAGCTTAGTCAGCAACGAACATATAGCATCAGCAGTGAAAGTGCAGTTAGTAGCGAAGTTGGAAAACATACAGAAACTATTTGTAAAACTCGTGATGGTTCTAAATTTCTTACAGATGAAAATGTCAAAATAGACAATAGTGGCAGCAATGGGGTTGTATCTGTGCAACAGCTGAGTCAGCAAAGAACATTCTGTATCAGCAAGAACAATATTTTTTCTGCAAACACCTTAAAAACTCCAGATAGTTGCAGTAAAAATGAACTAACAGATTATTCGGAAAATGTTAAGACAAACAATAGTGGTAGCAATGTATCAGTTCAAAACACATTATATCACAGATCAATAAGTATTTCGAATGCTAACTCGATCGAACAACTCAATCCCGGCAAAGATCAAACTGGTGAAGTGCTTAACAGAAATTATGAAATCGAAGATAATGAAGAAGAAGACATCTTTGAAATGGTGAGTGGGAGTGATAACAGTGTTTGTGTCCAACAGGCAACGTACCACAGATCAATAAGCATTTCTAACGCTAGCTCCATCGATGAATTTGATCTAGAAATGGATCAAGTGCATGAAAAAGAAACAAACGATGCAGACACTTTTGACTATAACAGTCATGGCAACAGCAGCGGCAATAGCAATGTAAGTGTCCAACAAGCTTCTAGCAGTCAAAGATCAATTAGTGTTGATATCTCAAGGGATGCATTAAACGAGCAGTATACGAAACGCTGGTCAATGAACAGCTTAATGAATATCGATGTATTATCCAGTCAACAATTAGATCTGTTTGTAACTGCTGGAAACAGCAAAAAGACGGTTAGCTATCACACTAGCGAATGCTCTAATGATAACAAGAAAACTAATAGTTTTGTAGTTGTGCAGAAGCCATCTTTAAACCGATCAATGACGTATTCAAAAGAAAGTAGAATTAAAGTTCCAACTGTGTTAAATGGAGTCTCTTTCAAATCGGACTCCCTTGAATCTGAAAAAGAAAAGGTTACTTCCAGTCACCAAACACTTTCCACTGATCAGTCGACGATTGATGATACGAATGGAATTCATAGAAATAACGAGGAATCGATAACTGTTTACGCAGGGAATACCACTGTAGTGGGACCTGATAGCAAAAACCTTACCGCAGATCCTATTTCTTTTTGGTCAAAGGGCACGATAGGGAATCCAGATAGTTTCGATAGCGATAAATCAGCCGACAGTACTGATTATGGAGGTATCCAACAGGAATTCCTCACTCAGCCATCAGTAGATATATCATCTGATCAAAACTCAACAAGCACAGATTCTACTGAAAACTTGAAACTAAAACAAGATGTGTCGGATGAAAGTTCAACTTCCACGGATTCTACTGAAAACATAAAGCAAAAGCAAGATGTATCTGACGTTAGTTCCTGTGAAGATTTAGAGAAAAACAACCAGCAAAATCAAAATGGTTTCCAAGAAAACATGAACCCTGGACAACAGCGGACAGATGGCAGTCATAACAGTGCAGTAAATATCCAACAACCAACATTTCATCGCTCGATAAGCATTTCAAATGAAACTTCAAATGAAAATACTTCCATAGAAAAAGATATTTCAGATGATGTTGAAAGTCGAAGCAGCAGTAGTCACAGCTCTGTTTCCATTCAACAAGCAGCCCCACACCGATCTTTGACTTTCTCAATCGATAGCGGCGAAGACAATTGCCATGGTAACGATGATACAATTGCAAAAATATTAGAAAATCATCAAGGTTGGTTTGATACGGTTTGCAGCAGTAAGAAAGAGAGCAACAAGAATCTCAACGATGAAAACATGCTAACAGAAAATCTACAAAAGCTCAGTTCGGTATCAATTCAAAACGCTCCCAATCACAGATCCATCAGTATATCACAAGAAAATACAGTCGAAAATCTGGATTTCCTTCAAAGCGATAGAGATAGCCAGTGCTTTGAAGACGTTAGTAGTATAACTAATAGACATAGTCTTGTTATTGATCACAAATCGATTAGTGCTTTAAACGAAAGCATGAAAGACGACTCTCTCGATGACGTAGACATCGAGAACAGTGCTGCAGCAATACGCCATGATTCAATCTGTGTCTCTAGAAGAGTTTCAGCTGGTGATAGTATTGCTGCAAAGAAACCCCCGTCAAACACTGCGAAGAGCAATTCTCTAAAGTCTGGAACAAATGAGATCAAAACAAATCAATCAGGGGGTAGTGAAAGCATAGTTACTATCCAACACTCTACACCTTGGCATCGATCGATAAGTGTATCTAACCAAAGCTCAATCAATGGAGATACAGATAGCTCTGTAAGCGCCAACTCTGACAATCTTTATGATAAAACGGCTTCCGATATTAACTCAACTGAAGATATCCATCCCAGTTCAAAATGTACGGATAGTTTTTCCAGTCATAAATTGTTACCAGATACTGGTAGCAATTCAAGTGTCCGGAGTCAGGTATCAATCCAACATCCACCCGGACATCAACAACGCTCGATAAGTGTTTCTTATGAAAGAGATGATATAAGACAAAACGAACAAGACTCTTTAGAAAGTGGTGGTGGCACCGCCATATTGAATGCCCACGGAAACAAACAACAGATAAGTTCAGTTTCTGTTCAGCGTCCATCTTACAATAAATCAATAAGTATATCAATGGATACGATAAATGTTAAAGCTGGAGGTTTAAATGACACTCAGATTGCAGCTGATGCGAGAGCTTATGATTTGGCTGAGAATAAAATTGAGGACTCGATCGTCGATGAGTCATCCGAACATCAACGGCGTCGTGAAGAACGACAAGAACGATTCAACAGAATACGCCGCGATATAAGTGCATTGTCGGGAAATGTTGATAACGCCATGACGAAAACCAAGGGCATCAGTTTTCAAAGAGACGATAGTTTGGAAACATCGTCGTCAGTTAGTGAAACATTGTCCGCGAGTAAAACATCGTCGTTGGGAAGCGAGAATGACATCTCAGTGTCAATACGTAGCGACATGACAAATTCTAGCAGTGCAAAAGATTCAGGATCGTTTGAGAGTTCAGACTCGTTTCAAAGCACAGACTCTGTTATTCTATCAGATGACGATGTCAAAAAACTAGAAAAAGATTCAAGTAACGAGTCAACTGGTGGCTCGTCTAAGAAACACCGCGTGTCATTTGCAGCAAGTAATGACGAAGTCGATCTAAGTACTATTAATACACATGAACATATTGGACGCTCAATTTTAAAAGATGACATTAGCGATTCAGGACCATCCACGTTAAATCACACCACTGAACCCGAGGCTCGAGACGTACAACGCAATGAGAGAGCAGAAAGACTTTTAAGGTTGAAGAAACAAATTGAATCTTTAAAGGGGACAGTTAATGGTGCTCTAGACTTTGATATTAGTAGTAGTGATGAGGATTTAAGTGGGGAGGGTTGATTTTGAGTAAAAGAAATTATTTCATTTTTTTATTTTTGATATTTTCAATTTGTTTTTTTTGATTTTCCTAGTACATGTTTTTCTACACTTAGAAATAAAAAAAGGACAATTTAGATTAAAATTGTCTATAGTGTGATTTTGGTAGTCAACTAGCTTAATAATAATTTATTAATATGATCAGTTATAAATCTTGAAAATATGAATGAAAAATAACTTCAACTTCTATTTTCAAATGAATCTTGTGAAGAACAACTAAGCATTAATTTTTGTTCGGGGAAAAATGATAGAATTAGAAAACATTTTATTTCATATAATGTAAACTGTAAAAAATTATTTATATACCTTTCCTTTCTTAAACTCCATTCATCTCTCTTTAGCCAGTTTCAAAGTAGGCTACATTCTCGGGGGGGGGGGGGTACTTTCCATGAGCGATGAAAGGGATGTGCCGCGGTAAAGAGCCGTTTCTGAATCTCGATTTCCGTAGAAATGGGTCGAAATGGGTCTATATTACCCCGTAGAAACGTCTATACACCAAAGTGCCCTAGGAGGTCACAACCCCCACCTACAACGCAACCCCCACCTTGCTCGACCTAAAATATTTTCATTCTCGAGCTTTTGGGTTATATGTATCAGAGTGAAAGTGATGCAAAAGTCGCACAAAAATCGACCACGGTTTAACTTCTAGGGAAATGGTCACACTCTAACCCCCACCTTTGCACTCAACTCCCGCCTGATTCTTTGAACAGCCTTAACCCCTACCTTTCAGGCCACTTTGAAAAAGGTCTCACCCCCCCTCCCAGCAGCTTTGATAGGGGGTGGACACTATGCTTCATATCCAGAAACCTTTTAAAGAAGAAGCAAATTAATGTGATTTTTTGTTAGATGTTACCTGCTATGTAAGGAATTCTAGAAACATTCAAAAAACCTTTAGTATCTACATAACTTTATTAAAGAAAAAAAGGATATTTATTATAATTATTGTTGTATGTTTTGTAAATTTCAAGCATGTCATATTCGTACAAGAAAAGAAAAATAATTAATTGACAGCAAAAATTTAAAAATGGTCTCCCCACACACTGGAATCGAGGTGCATGATGTTGACAAGTGTTGATTTATGTCAATTTAAAAACTAGGGTAAAAAAGTTGCATTAATGAACAGACTAACAAAGAGAAAAATCTGATTGGATAAATATTGTTTAGATTTTCTTTTTCTTCTTCTCCTTCTTTTTCTTCTTCTTTCTTTTTTCTAATTTAAGAACTCAAAGTATAATCAAAGTGCAATCAATTTTTAAAGAATACTAGATTCTTATTTCTTTAACTACATTTTCTTTCTTATAAAGAAACAGTCTTTCTGATTACTACTTTCAAACTATTTAATCTTTTAATTTCCTTCCCATAGAACAACAAACAGGAAAACTTCATCTTACCCTCATGCTGCTATTCATCTAATAAGAATCAGGTGTTTACGTAGGTTACGATGGTTAGCACCTCAGCAGATGAAAATGATGAAACGAAACCTGTCAAATTCAAGAGGATCTCTGATATAAATAGCAAGAATAAAACAGAGAGGAGAAGAAAGAACAGCAATGGGCGAAAAGAAAGTGCTGCAGATACACGATGGAAGTTTGCATGTATGGAGGAAAACGACGAATTAAGAAGAATATATGAAGAGCGTCCATACCTAGTTGAAATTGTTGAAAAAGCTCTTATCAGTAACACAATAGTTTGTCTTGGCACTGGGACAGGGAAAACATTCATCAGTGCTACAATAATAAAAGAAATGCAAGGTGGTATTGGTGGAACTTTCAATACTAATGGAAAACGAACAATTTTTTTAGTAAATTTAGGTAACTTTTTATTTCTTTTGATGGAGAGTCAATTAACTGAGTGATCATCTGCATATCATCATATTGTCCAAACTAGTTAAAATATCAATTCACATCAGCATTCAGCTGTTGACAAAATGAAGATATGAAACAGGTTGCTATTTTTATGGGATTTTTATGGATATGAGCGAGCAAAGCTTTTGAATTGTTTTATAAAGTTTCGTCAAATCTGTCTCTATATTAGTCCTCTAATTGTCCACATTTTTAACTTCAATATTCATTTTAATTTGTTTTGCACCATAGGCCCCATAGGAGAGGATATTGTGGGGGCGACAAATACTATAGTGTGGGAAATGAGGATTTGTGAAGATTTGTGAAGATTTTTTTGACATGTCATTGAGCGAACGAACCTGACGAATTTTTACCAATTCTTGGAAAAGTTGATTCTCCATTTCATAGAAAACAAATTATTTTGGTTCTGCCTTTCCTGAAACTGTTTGCCTTCAGTCAAGAAGGTTCCCCATTTCCTACCGTGGTATAACAAAAACTTCATTGCAACTTATGATACTGACTGTCTGCTAACTAATCTCACTGTTTCATTCTTTTCTTTAAAGTCCCTTTGGTATATCAACAAGCACATGTGATTAAAAGTATGACAAACCTAAATGTTTGTCTATACACTGGTGATATGAGGGTTGACTTTTGGAGCAAGGAAAAATGGAGAGAAGAATTTGATAAACATGATGTACTTGTAATGACATCACATACACTTGTCAATATTCTTAACAATTCTTTTATAACAATAAAAAATATTAATCTTCTCATATTTGATGAGTGTCATAATGCTGCAAAGAAGCATCCTTACGCTCAAATACTACGCTTTTTCGATCAATATTCTGTAGAGGAGCAGCCACATATATTAGGATTAACTGCAAGTATAATCAATAAAAAATATATAAAGAGAGACAATGAAATAGAAGATATAAGGTCATTTTTATTAAATCATATGGAAGCATTAGAGAAAAGGATGAGATCAAAGTGCATTACATGTTTGAATCGTAAAAGTCTTGAAAAATGGACGAATAAAGCAACAGAAATGATTAAAACATATCAGATTACTCAACCTTCAGATAGGTTTTGTGATATTTATGAGATGGGCAATGAGGAAGGAGAGTTGGTTCAAGGTCTTTACAATGCAAGTAGAAGATTTAGTAAGTATTGTTTTGTATTGTACTTATTAACTTATCCTCTACTTTTATGAAATTTGAGATTTTTGTGAGCAAATTTTCGCACATCCTGATTTTGAAATCTTTATAAATATCTATAATGGTGCATCACATGATAAAGATTTTAAGTTAATTTGAAAATAAAAAAAATTACATTTATGCAATAATATTTGCAGAGCAAAGAAACCTTTGCAGTTTAGCTGAATCATTTTCTACAGTTTTCGAAAACGGAATACTTTTAGCTATGATATAAAGAAAGGTTTCTTCCACTAACATTGTCAGATCTGAAAGAAAATAGACTGAACTTAAGTTGTTACTTTTGATATTGCATTACAAACATACCAATTTATAAATTTGATTTTGGATGTCTTTTAAACGACCTTGAAAAAAGAGATTCTATGTTTAGGCCAACAGGTTTTTATGTTCAGGGTCAAGAGTAGATGAGCCGTGCAATGACATTTAAACAAATGATTCTGACAGCAAGGGCTTAAAGTGGAAATCAGGAACCAAGTGGGATAAGGCCCCCAGAATAGAATCTAGACCCCAAAAGCAAAATTTAAATATTGAGATGACTTCCTTGAAAAGAATTTTGGGGGTCATGTTGCAAAATTCTCGTTATTTCAACCCCTGAAATCCACTGGTTTAAAGAGTGTTTTTAACATATATTAGAAGTAAAGCTTTTAAGAAAAAAGTTTTGCAGTTTAGATTAAGATCCCTCAATATTTTGCAAAGCCATTAAAAAAGAAATTGAGTATAAAGTTTTAATTTGTATTTTAGAGGTTCTACAGAATAAGTCTGAAGGTGTAGTTAATGGAGTGCTAAATTCAATTATTGCTGGAGTTGAACATATTGAAAAGGAAAACATGGACTCAGATAGAAGAAAGAGTTTTGAACATTCATATGTCGGACTTGATACCATGAGAAGTAATAATGTGCTTTCAGTTGTTGCTGATGCAGCGAAATATTGTGCTGATATGCTATGCGAACTTGGCCCATGGTGTGGTTATGAAGCAGCCAAAATTATCATGAAGCAACTGGGTAGGTTTTATAAATATTTATTATTAGGCCAAATAAAGAATTTTAAGAGGAATATTACCTGAATGAAATATGATTTATTAAAAGTTAGGACAATGAATTCTGCTACCAATGGATCAATCAAGAACTTATTGCACAGGATACTATTTTAGCATGCAGGTGCAATGTATATTGTCCGACGATTATATTGTCTGATTACCGATAGTCTGACAGCTCTATAGTCCGATAACTCGATAGTCCAAAGATTTTTTTAGTCCGGCAACAATGTCTGCAAAGTATTTGTTATTGATGTGGTCTACTTCATTCTGTGGACTTAGGCATTGTTGTCGGACCAAATAACCTTCAGACTATCAATTTATTAGACTATAAGAGCTGTCAGACCAAGCCATGGCAGGAATATTTCACAGGCTCGTGTGAAACGTGCGCTTGATATTTTACGAGGCATGCAATTAAACTTATAGCCACAACAAAAATATTGCCATGAAACATAAAAGCTAAAAGCTAAAAGCATTGATTGCATAATTTATGGATGAAACCTTAAAGGTTATGACCGATTATAACATGGGGAAAATTATTATTACTCGAAGTACGTTTGAGGCGCAAGATAAATCGTGAGCCTGAGACGATTTAGGTGGGTGCAATCGGAAGTGCAAGATTGTGCTCCTATCATGACATGGCCTGCAGATTAAATAGATCTGTCGGACTATTGAGACGTGGATATGCAGGCATAAAAGTTTCAACTTATGTCATTTTTATCATTTTTAGGTAAACATAAAGAAGGGAATTCCAACAAAATGAATTTTGAGTATCTTGAGGAATGTTTGAATTTATTGAATGAGATAAAGACACGTTTCGAAAAGTATGTCGAAAATACTGAGTATAAAAAAGTCCGGGATGTTAAACTTGTTGAACCATTTATATCAGGGAAAGCTTTTATCTTTTTGAATGAAATTTTATTGGAGGAGAAGAAAGCATTTAGAACTGAAGATGAAGGTGGTAAGTGTACACAAGAGATAACTATTTTTTTTTTTAAGTGGACCATAGTTTTTAAGGGTTGCTTTTGTCTCTCTTATTCTATTTTACATTTATTTTTTGGGAATTGTCTCCAAATCTTGCCTTACTGGTCTGTTCGATTGGTTGGAAATTTAATCATTCAGTTCCTGATTGATCAAATCAAAAATTTGTAATGTCAATAGCTAAGAAAACCAATCAGAATATTCATGATTTAATTTTTAATCAATCAATGCTTCAAAAATAATATTTATGAAAAGAATAGAATTACAGTAAAATCAATCATAGGAAAATAGGATAAATAGGGGGAAGAGTATTACTTTTGCAGCACATATGAATGTACTGCATCATTAGTCTGGGTTTAGATTAAAGGGTATCAAAAGAGTACTGGAGACATATGTGCTGAAAACGAAGTACTTAAAATTATGATAGATATTTCAATGCGTCTTGATAGAAGAGTATTATATCTCTGACCCAAAGCCAACACAATTCAATTATACGCAATTGAGACCTAATCCCTGCACCCATCACCTTCAAGTGGAATGAGACTGAAAAGGGGTTTGTGGGTTATATCTTTGAGCCTAAAAAATAGAGTGGGGGATAGAAAAACTCTGCCCCTTCCTTACATTATATATGGATTGGGTAGAACAATTATTAAAACATTGAATAAAAAGTAGCTTGAAAATTCTTTATTTAGACATTCATGCTATTGTCTTAGTCGAAAGAAGGTGCACTGCAGTTATTCTCGACAAATTGATCAATTTCCAAGCTAGAAGTGAAAAAGAAAGGTTTGATGGAATCAAAAGTAGATTCATTCTCGGCCATGGGCTCTGCACAAACATACATCTAGCTGATTCGAATATGAAGTCTGTTGATCAAAGTAAAGTCATCAAAGAGTTTAAGAGTGGGGCGTTTAATATTCTTGTTGCTACAAGTGTCATAGAAGAGGGGTTAGATGTACGACAGTGTAATCTTGTCGTACGTTTTGATGGAATGGAGAATTATAGACAATATGTGCAATCAAAAGGACGCGCCCGTGCGAAAAATTCGAAATTTGTTGTAATGGTACCAGAAGATAACAAAAAAGAAGCAAAACTTGATTTGAAGGTACTTTTCATGTAATTTCTTCTTGTTTGTTATAGAAAATTATGTTCATAGTTAAGTACCATAAATGGTCGATTAAGCGCTGCGGCGCTTATTTAAAACTAGACTTAATCGAGGGCGGCGCTTATACAAAAATAAATTATTTCAGGCAAATATCTTTTATTTTCTCTTTAACGACTCTGTCAAACAACCATCCTTTAACACTGAATATCTTGTTTAAGCGCCGCATTTCAAAACCACGGTGTGGCACTTAATCGAGGGCTGTACTTATTTAAAAAACTGCAGCATTTCTTCGAGGGCCACGCTGCAAAAAAAAAATTCCGTAAACTGTCTTGGACTTGTTTGAGGTGTTTCAGACCCGTTTTTAGGTGTTTCGGACCAGTAAGTTGGTGTCTCCGACCTGTGAGTTGGTGTCTCAGACCCGTGAGCTGTTGTCTCGGACCGTTGTGTAGGTGTCTCCGACACGCGTGTAGATGTCTCAGACCCGTTGTAGTTGTCTCAGACCTGTACTACTTCTATTTCTACCATTAGGATGTATGTGTAGGATGTATGTCAAAGATTTGTGTAAAAATCTAAGGCTTTCAAGGTTTTTCTGCAGCTTTTCATCTAGCTGTTTTTGTCCTTAATCTTTACCTTTTTCAAGAGTTTTTGGGATGAAGATTTGCAATAAGGATTGAATGAGTACATCAATTAATCTACACTAAGACTCTTAGTGTAGATTCATTGATTCACTCTTAGTAAGAGTGTGAAATATTAAATTAATATTCACCAAATAAAATGAATAATAATTTAACCTAAACATAGCAAAATCTTCGAATAATATAGATATTTTTTCTGAGTATCAGAAATTCCATTTTCACGTACAGGACAAATAATTTATAATTTCCAATTCAAGGTTTTCAAGGTTTCTCCAAAAATGATGGATATTCTTTGTTCCTTAATCGGTTTTCAAAGTCGGGGTAGTAAGAAATGTATTAAAATGTTTGTAAAAGTGCATATCTTTATGCCAGATATGTGGATGTGGTGGTATAGAACCAATCATGAAAAAATAGTACTATGGTACTAAAATTGCATTTTTTTAGCTTTAATTTTGAAAAAAATTGGCAACCTTCAACAAAATTCGACATATGTTTGACACAATGTGAACATTGACATCGAAAAATGTTGTTGTCAACATTGGGGCAGGTACCTGCGGTGTATCTTCCCTCCTCAAAAATTTCCAAATATGGAAATTATATTTATTGCAATGAAACAGAGGTGAAAATGGGTGGAGTTTTTCTATTTTTGGTTCGAAAAATTTTAGTATCATGGTTTTTAAGTGACAAATATTTTGTGGTGGTACAATGTTGTTTGCCGTAAATTGGTTTAGTACTCATATATGTCTGGCATTTTTAGTACCTACCCCCTCCGCTGGAGAAAGTGTGCTAAGAGATAGTGTTGATAGCTAAAGTGTCAAGTCTAAGGGAAAAATGAAAAATAGCATATTCAGTTAATTCATACTATAACAACGTATCTTTTTAAAAAAAAAAATAAAAAAATATGGATAGGAATGTATAAAATATAAACATGTATTGCCACATAAATCTACCTGGGTAGGAAAAGTATTCTTTTAATCAAAAACATAAAAACCAACATAACAATAATGACCAAGACTAGATAACATTTTCAATCAACATTATTTACAAAAGGAGCAAAAGGCAAAAAATGCATAACAGCAATTCATTTAAAAACAACAACTAAAATATGTGATTGAAAATAAAGTTCTTAATTTCTTGTATCTTTCTACTACAGTCATATCATGCACCTTTTCTGCCCCTCTATCTGGCTACATTGAGCAATGTTGTTTTGATCTGCAATGTTTTCTAAATAAACCATTACAAGTAGATAATTAAACACAATGAAAAAGGCTGCGCAAAAAAAATAGTTATCTGTCCCGCCCTCGCCTATTTTTAGGATTTTCATTTTAACTCTATGACTTTTTCTCTCACTTCCAACCAAAATACTTTTCAAACATATTTTACAACACCTGGCACTTGGAATTAGTGTTATGATTTTCTCATATCACTTTCTCTAGTTTATAATGTTCTTTTCGTTTCTATCTATTTCAAAGATTCACACTCACTCTTATTTGGCTAGTTCTAAAACTAGGAATGAGGAACGTGGAACGAGGAGGTGCCAGCAGGCACTTCTCCATTTTTTCAGGCAAGTCGCTCTTCAAATAACATTTTCCTTATTTTATGTAATTGGCTTCTCGCCTACAATAAGAATAAAAAACGCTTTTTTCCTTGTACAGTGTAGACCTGTTCTCTTTCATACGTAGACAATTTTCAATCTAAACATTATAAATACCTGTCTGATTTA
>JAUKPT010001135.1:0-16326 GCA_032273505.1 Nanomia bijuga
TCATTATCATTATCATTATCATTATCATTATCATTATCATTATCATTATCATTATCATTATCATTATCATTATCATTTACCGTTATTTCAACATTAATTGTGACAAATATATAATTAGTTCCCGAAGAACATTTAGACCAAAAAGATACGACTTAAGGGATAGTTTACCTTGGCTGTCACCAGCTGATGCACCTGTATTAGATGTTCCTGGTTGACCAGCTGTTTCCGATGGTACACTTCCGGTTTGTACGGTATTTAGAACACTTGTCGTGAGCAAGTCGCCTCCTTCTCCGCCCATCGACGATAAGGAGACGAGAGAATCGTTTGTCAATCCGTTCACAACTAGTGAATAATAAACAATATTAAATTAAATGACGCACGGCTATTTGAAAGGTTCATTTTAGGCTTCAAGCTCTAGTAATGTAGTAACTATGGACTACTTACTTCTGACAAAATTTTATCGAAAAAGATTTCTGTATGTTTGAACCTTCTAAAATTATATATTCAAGTGTCGTTTTCTCCTATAATTTTTGATAATTTTTTTTCTTATTAACTCAAATGTTTACTAATCCATCAAAGATTACGTGTCTAAAGTTTCCATATCAACCCCAGGTCCTAGAAATCTGTCGGTGACATATTGGGCCTTATCTTAAGCTGGCCATGTATTGAATTATAGATGACTTTCTATCATATTGAAAATGACATTAATACAGATGAAACGGTTCTTTTTTATTATTACATCCTTCTTAATCACACTTACTCATTGTCAAACCAAACTGGATTCTTCCAATGAATGCAGCCATATCCCCAATATTACCAGATAATGCAAGGTGACCGGTCGATGCAATCAAGGCTAATTCTTCTTGACTGTAGTCAGATCCAACACCTAAAAGTATGAAGAAAAGCATCGTGAAAATAAAAACTCATAAATACATATGATGGAACATCTATATTTACTAATAAGTTGTATATCCTATGTGCGGCATAAAATCGTGGATAAGGTCAAGACCCATGTCTACCTTTCCGTCAATTTAGACAGGGAACAGCAGTGAGCACATTACGCAAGCAGTATAAATAAACAAAGACTTACCAACTGCCACCATGGTCAACCCTGCTCCCTTCAATTGTTCTGCATCTTTTGAAATGTCATCGGACGATTTGGTTCGTGAAATCACAAACACTATTCCTTTGCGCTGACTCGATTGAAGTTTAGGGAGCAATTTCTTTCGAACGAACATCATTGCTTGTCCAGTCTTACATTTGTCATTTAACGATGCTCTTAACTAAAATATAAAGAAGTCAAAACGGTAAGGGGTCATCTCAAAACGTTGTCTAACTTAGACTATTGATTGGTTGAATATTATATGATGAAAATTTTAATTGGTTCACAAAATAATCTCATCATAATTTTCAGTTTTAATAAAACTACAAATTATGACATTTCTAAATCAACCAATCATATCCTGATGCAATATTCAACCAATTAATTGTCTAATTAAGACAAACTTTTGAGATGATCCCTAAGAGTGTAAAACTCAGGTACAAATAAACTCGAGGATAAACTCGAGGATAAACTCGAGGATAAACTTATAAAAAATTGAATAATTCAATTCAACAGATATGATGGCAGTGATTTTAATGATGACACAGAATACAGATTACTATGAAGGATGATTCTATCAATTCTAAAAGAAACATGCTCCTTGCATGTTTAACAAACTACACAGACTACTATAATTCTAATAGTCTGTGTAAATTACTACCAGAAAACCTCATTGTAAATATAACAAATTCGTACAGCAGAAGATGATTTTTGCTAGATCAAACTGGATATCTTTGACTCTTAGGGGACCGGAGAGATTGGTCAACGTTAGCGAGAAAACAAATTATCCGAACTCAATTTGATTTCAAATTTTCATATAGTCTGTCAGATTTACGCGGAGCTTTTCTGAGAAGAGGAGATCCAAAGAAAACATTGTCGTGTGCAAAATTAACAAACTTTTATGAAATTCAAATTAAGGGCGATTAAGGAGATTTCTAAAATTTCAAAAATATTCGAGTGACTATTTTTGGTGAAAATCTTTGAATCACAAAGTGAAAGTTAGCAAAAGTTATCTGAGTCAAACGTATCAAGAGTAAAAAATGTTGAATTTTTTAGGGTTTTTGACGGGTGAGGTAAGGTGAGGTAAAAGTTATTCAGGAGTGAACCATACCTTTTCTTTGATAGCGTATTGCACTTCTTTCCCATCGTAGAACTGTCGTGTCACCAGCACAACTCGAGAAGTTGCTCCGTAGATAATGAGTGTGACGGAGGTGTCTGACAGCTTGAACAGCATGATAATGTTGTAGACGAAGCGAGTGATCACGTCCATGTTCTCCTGTTTTGAAACATCCACCACAAACACCAACTCGCCAGAATTTAAACCTAAATAAGTTTCAAGGAAAATAATACAGTTGTATAGATACATGTCTCTAAATTATTTCTAGCCAGAAGGAAAACTTATAAATGTCGATAGTTGATTGAAGATTAATAAAAGAAAAAAACATACTTCCATATTTAATTCCTTCGATCAATTTGCTCCAGTCCCATAATGTTTGTAGGCGTGTGATGGTTTGGGTGGACGAACTTGCAATGAATGAACCTATGAAATGAAGAAAATGATTCCTCATTAGTAGTATAGAATTTGATTAATGGAGAGACTAAGAACCAACCAGTCTCTGAGTAAACAATCATTTAGACTTCAAAACATGTCATCGTATGTTTCAACGGTAAATAAAATAAGCGAGAAATAAGGAGAAAAAATAAGGGATTTCTAGAGATTTTAGAGCACCCTAAAACAGGGAAAATAAGAAAAAAAAGGAAAATAGTGTGGGGAAGAAATAAAAGGTTTATCTTTGATATGATCTACTCATACCTGATGGTGGTGATAGAGGTGGTTTCACATCCGGTTCACCAGCTGGAACTGCAGGTTGTGTTCCAACATCGGGTTCAACAGTGTTACTTTTACCGCAAACTAAAGGTGGAAATAATATTAACTAGTTATTCTGTTCAAGATTTGCTGTTCCTTCAATCACCCGACTAATCCGAATCAATTCATGGGTTTTCAACATTTGAAAAGAAGTGTGAACGGGAAGATTTAAAAGTAATACAATTTTGTCTATCATTTCAAACCGACACAACTTTACAAACCAACACATACCTTTGATTAGAGAGTTCTGTATTTTCACCATTGAAGTAAGAAGACCTCTCCATTTCGTCACTAAGAAGTACCTTGAAATACTCTTCAAGTCAGTTGGCTGCACATTCTTCCCAATACCTATGGCAAAGATTGATACACCCTTGTTGACCAACATCTTGGCAGGCTCTGTCACGTCATCGTCAGCTTTAGCTGTTGTTAAGACAAAGAGGACCTTTTTGTTGACGGCTGACGCCTCATTGAAGTATTTGATGTACTCTCGAAGTGCTTCGCCTGTCTTTCGTTGTTTTACACCTCCCTTGTATGAGATTGCAGCACAAGCTGTTTGGAAAGCAGTCATATCGCGATACTTTCTAAATGAAAGAGAGTTTAATATTGTAGTATTGAATAATCTTTAGACAGAATAAAGTGGTTATAATCTCCAATTAACGGACACTCCGAAAGGCGGATACCTTTAATTAGCAGACACAGTTTTCTTCACCAACCGCTGTCAAAGTCTTATAAATTACTTTCGGACAATTGGAATAAACGGATACTTTTTTCTGCACCGCTTTGAGAGAGAACTGTATTTCTTTGTAAATTTTGTTGAAACAGATCATACGTTTTCATATGGATCCATTCACATAACGATTATGCAAAAAATCGATCAAAATTGGACCCTCTTCTTTGAACGCAAATTTGCGCATTTGAAGGCTTCCCTCTCCAACTTTATGCGCGCGTATTATGTGAATGATTCCTATGACAGCTAGAATACCAAACGTAACAATAGTATCATCTAGAGTCTACAGAGAAAGGCAAGGACCTTATTACAATACAACAAGTTTTACCAGCTAAATGGTTGTAAAAAATAACCTTTTTCTCCTTACCTGAATGTTGCCATTCTCTTGTCAATCGCGGTTCCATATGTGATCATTGATGCAGACGATCCGGGGGCAAACAATTTAAAGATATTGTAGACAAGCTTTTGTAAAACATCAAAATGGTTCACATTGGTCCCATCGATGACGAATCCCACAGAAGCCTTATCGACAGCTAAATAATGACGAAATTTCGTGAAGATATTTATAGGAAAAGGATTTATCGATTTATGTGTAGAAAAAAGTTTCTTATAGATGTTTTTTATGGGGTTTACTTTTCTTCAAAAGTGTATCTAGTCTCTTTCAGATTTAGTTAAAGGGGTTTTTGATCGTTGATATGATTAATAGCAGTAATAACGTGTTGAAAAATCACAGCTAAGACAGAAATGATTATATAAAAGCATAAACTCGTAAAAATGTGCAAACTCGTAAAAATCGCGCTGGGTACGGGATTGGTGTTTAGATAGGCAAAACACTTGCAAATTCAGGTTTACTTTTTCCTCTACTAAACGCGCAAAAGGATATTATTCATTGAACGAGACAGTTGCTTTAAAAAATTGCACTAGACAGAAATTAAATAAACTTAGAAATGCAGTGTTTTCGCCAATAAAAAAGAAAATGCGCACTTTTCATACAACGCGGACGATTGATGCTAAACAGATATAATCAAAACTGTGGAATATAAAATGATAATTATTGATTGCAGCATCACTTAAACCTTTACTGTCTATACCAATGATCCCTCTCGTAACAGCTAATGTAACACATAATCGACTCAAAATACAATCTCACACTTACATTCATATGAAAATGAGATTCCATAAGTCTTCCATTGCCAATTCTTTACAATATCCGATTTCCTACAGCCAATATGACCACTTCGTCCACATGCCTTTGAAACTGTACCACTGACTAAAGAAACAAAGAAAACAATCCGGAAACTGCAAGACATCTTTATTGAGTCATCTGATAATATGCAGTGACATTACTGATTCTAAAGTTTCAACCCTTTTAGACAATTCTGTCTTGACGTAAAGAATTACCAAGAAAGTATTGTTATGGCAACCAACTCAAAATTCTTGAAAAAAGGGCATTTTGTAAGAGCCCTCTATTGTTAAAGAATAGAATTGAATGAATATGATATACAATACATACGTACTTCCTGCTGCGATCGGTTGCATCATGGAGATGGTTTTACCCAATCCGTTGAATGCAGATTTGAAGATGGTTGTTGAACCGAACGCAATGGTGGCCAGATCTTTGGGAGATGCTTTATCTCCCATACCACACGCGAATGTTTTGATGCCGTATTTACGGAGAAGGTTCGCTGGAGCAGTGACATCGTCAGCTGACTGTCCTTGTGTTAGGACGTAGAGAACGTTTGGATTTCCAGGTGGTGCTTCGGAAAATGCTTTCAGCTAGGGAAAATAAGATAATAAATGTGGTAAAATATTTTTATTTTTTTTTTCCATTTTCATCCATATTCATAGTATAGATTATAGTATAGATTAAGGCAATTATTCATTGATATCATTACTTACGAAATACTGTACGAAATATTTCAAGTAATAACCAAAGAATAATTAGTTTTAATTAGTTATTCCGAATGTACTCGTGATGAAAATGGTTAATTATGATCTTGTAAAGTTTCGTTATTTGGGTCCGTTTCTTAATCTACTGGAAATATACATTTTGTATGTCCTTGACTCATTTTCTTCCTCAAATTCTGATTCTAAATCATTGCATCTTTTTTAATAAGCACGATTTACACAAATTTACAAATGTTATCGCGATAGATACCGAATACTTGATTGCTCTCTCTAAGTTGCCTAATCTATCATTGACTAAGAAAAAATCTTTCATAGAAATCGAGCTTCTCACTTCATCTCAAAGAGAGATCTATATAAACCTACATTTTGTATTCGTTCCAGTAAAAATGATACCATTCTTGGATTTGAAAATTTTACACTTTAACTTGTGTTCCTCTTAGGTTTACGTGGCATAAAAATATATTATCGTAATTGAAATATATACCAAAGATACTTTCAGCTTTAGACTGTTATCTAGATCAATACTGTTGACCCTTCACATTGTAGTCCCTTTACTGTACCGCTCGTTAGTCAGTGGCAATTCTACGGGGGGGGGGGCGGTTGCCCCATGGATTTTCCCTTGCTCCTGCTTTGCCCCCCTCGAGAATCTTTTCTTCCTGATATTTTTCATATATTAGAAAAAAATAGATTAAATTTTCTTTTCCATCTTTTAAAATGTTTTTATTATACTAAAAAAGGGCTCTCTCCACAACACATTCTCAATAGCGACAGCTGATGTTATTAACGAGTAGAATTATCCCATTTTTATAAGAATATTATCCCCCTTCAAATAACTTTCAAGAGGCTTGATTTAGCCGATCTAGAGTGGCCGATTTTCAAATTTTCTTGAACGTCGGCGCCAACCATGGTGGCGCCTCCTTCGTCACAACAACATAAAGGCTAGCTGCATACTTGACTTATTTATTGATATTTTGCCTTTTAAATTCTACAAATTTAATTCACTCTTATTGAAAGAAGTATTTCTTGCACCTATCTGCCCCCCTTCCCCATCCCCCGAAATTTTTTTTCTAGAATCGCCACTGTCGTAAGTAAACACTCATCTCGAATAAATCGAATAATTCGAATAAATAAATAAATAGATAATTTGGTTTATAAATAAATTTAGTTCTTCTTTTTAACATGAAAGGAAGCAAATATTAAGTTAAAATTTAAGTTGATAGGCTATGGACAACAAAGTTACTTTTCAAAAAATAAAAAAAATCAATTAATGAAGATCTAAAGAATGGAATCTAATCAGTCTCTCCAGGTACTTTTTTTATTAGTGCTTCGCAGATCTGTGATAACTCTTCGTTTTCGCGCATCT
Source organism: Nanomia bijuga (assembly GCA_032273505.1). Classification (NCBI taxonomy): domain Eukaryota; kingdom Metazoa; phylum Cnidaria; class Hydrozoa; order Siphonophorae; family Agalmatidae; genus Nanomia; species Nanomia bijuga. The sequence continues at coordinate 6,968 of JAUKPT010001135.1, forward strand.
TTTGTCGAACTTCTTTTTCAAGATATATATTTCGAATTTGCGATTTTTTCAATGCAGCCAAATCAATTCCTTTTTGTTTACGAACTTTTTGAATTTCTGCATTCGCAGCATCGATTTTATCAGTTGCTTGTTGTCTCAATTTTTTGTATCGGTCTTCTGATTTAAAGAGTTTGGATTGGGAATCTTTTATTGAATACTTCAGACTTTCGTCATGTTTCTTGTCCGTCTCCAACGCCACTTTTTGTTTTCCGATTATCTTATATGCGTCAGCAAGACTTGATTCAGCCTTATTTAAGTCTTGCTGTAATTTCTTGTGGTCACAAATTGTATCAGTTAACGTTGCATCAGTAAGTTGACGTGTTTGTTCTCTTAGTTCAAGTATAAGATGTTCATACTGGAATACAACTTCTTTCATATTTTTGTTTTCCTTGCGAAGAGCGTCAATTTTTTCAAGATGGTCTAATTCTAAAAGCTCTCGCATAGCAATCTCTTCTTTTAACCTTTTGTCTTTCTCTTTGAAATTGTATTGGCATTGTTCTTCTTTTTGTTGTCTTAGTTTGATTTCAAGATCTTCTTGTTCATTGTACAAACCAGTGAGCTTTTTTTCTGGAGTAATGGATTGGTGATTTTCAATATATTGACGTTCATCCGGCTCTCCCTCTAATATTGATGAATGATAAAACTCATTGTCCTCATTGCTTCCATTCGTATGGCTAGTGTTTACATAATTGTTCCAAATTTCTTTAGATAAAGCTTCTACCGCAGCGCCACTGTAGTGGTTACATGCTCCATCTAACTCGGCCTTTTCTTCTAAATCGCCAAACTGCAACTGTCCATCTTGTCCACTATCATTTGATTCTACTGAATCGTCTTCAAGCGAGTAAGCGTTCTTAACAAAAAGATAGCCATCAATAGTCTTGCAATTCTTTTCGCTTGATCCATCTTCCTTCTCGTGGACAACAGTCAACGTCTTCACTTTCATAAATCTCCACATGGTAGACATGTTAATATCACGTTGAAGATGTATCGTATTATTTCATGTAAACCTGATGACGAGAAAGTAAATGAGTTCCGAAATATCCTTGTAAAAAGTTTTAGTGTTGAAGGATTTTCATAATCAAATTAATTTTCAACTTCACGCATGATGTATCTTAACAAATTCTTATTTTATATCATTTCCAACTTTATGCTTCAAACAATAGATAATCACTTTTAAATAGCTATTTAATACACTATGCTAAAAAGATAGTTTGTTGATCTCAAGGGGATAAAAAGTTACCTACTTGTCGGTAGCTTTATAAAAAGTATGATGACTAAGATAATCAAGATAAACATTTTTGATGAAAATTATAGAAAAATTTATAGAAATTAATGATAATACCAAAAATTATAACTTTTAATTCCACGAAATTCTTGACTATCATTTCCAAGATAATCTTGACTTCTTTTTCCAAGAAAATCTTGACTATAGATATTAGATATTACGCCACTTGAAACTTTGAGAAGGTAGGGGTAAATCACTCTATGAAAAAGCGTACGATATTTCTGTTTAGATAATAGTATTTCTATGAGATTTCTGAAAAAAAAGAAACTATTGTGAAGAAGTACGAGATTTTTACTCAGTGATTCACCCCTCAAAGGAGGTATACTTGTTTTGCGCTGTGAATACTTTGTGCGCATCGTATAGTTGATGACGTATTGTCTACTGCATTGTGTTATATTAAATAGAAATGTATAAGTATGAAACATGCCGTTAATCTTGTGGGCGAAATTTACGACGTATTAATCACCTTCTGGAATGTAGTTAATGCATCGAAGTAATATATATAACTATTAAAAGACTCCGCTAATTATTCACGCACAATTATGTTATTATTTTTCCTTTATAGCATTACGAATTATCAAGTTATCGATATCTGTGGTGAATAATTATGTGCACGAGATTAGTTTACGCAGACTATAAAAAACGATACCATACAAATGCTACAACATGAGTTATCACTTCAAAATTTTTGGGTAAAAATTTAAGCCCTAGTGTTTTCTGACATCGGAAGTGGTACTTTTTCCGGTATGACGTCGTAGGCAGGACATTTTAAAAATATCTTCAAATTTAGATATCTTATACATCAATCGATTTCAAATTTTATGCTGATTAAGAATCACATAGGAAGTAGGGTCTGGAAATTAACCCTTTGGTTGATATTTAGCATCTAAACAATATGAAATGTAATGTCTTTCAGAGAACCATAGTTAGTAGATCTAATAGTTTAGAAACTTATTTTTTTATTTTATTTTCGATGATGGTACCAATAATTTATCACCCAATGTATTGAAATCTATTGATAAAAACAATTACTCGAAACAATTCCATTTTTATTAACCAATTGAGAATAACGTCATATTAAATTTGATTCTGATATATAATAGAAAAGTCACGTGGTATTAATAGTACACAAAAGTTCATCTCAAGATACGACGATGATAATTCAATGGTGTTTTATAACTATGTGTTATAACAACTACGAGAGAACTATTGAATTTATTTTCGTTTGAATGGAGCCTTAATGTTTTAGGGGTTTGGGTTCGAATAAAAGGTTATAAATGCTCGCACTTGTTCGGAATACAACACACGGTTTTTCCTACAACGCGACCCACCCAACCCACCCATAAAGTACTTACGCAAATACACCTTAACAGTTCTTGTTCCGTTTTTCCTTTTCTTTCTTCTTTTTTAGACATCAAAAGCACGGAAGATTGGTTGGCGAAACAGATGGTCTGTTCTCTGATTTTATAGGAACGGCTTTCCTCCGATTGGACAACAGGGCTGAAAAGAACAGCTGATCCTCGATGGTAGTGACCCGAGGGTGCCTGGAGGTTTTTTATCCTACCTTTAACATCGTTATTTCACAACGTCTGTTTCGCCACTACATATCAAGACAGAGCACAATTTCTAATTTACATTAAGAAACCGATGTCTGCGGTTGGAGATTACACTAAGATACATGAGCGGAAAATATGAACCAGTACTGAACGAAAATGGAATTACGCTGACCCAACAAAACGATATCACGCTATATAGAACTGTTAAAATTGTTAAAAATTTAGAAAATTGAAATATCAGACTTGGTGCGTCCGTCAAAGTGTCTGGAGTTGAGAAATGTCTGGATAAGTCTGGATTGTCTGACTAAGTCTGGTTCTGTGACTGTTTCAAAAATTGTCTGTTTTTTTGTCTTGATTTAGGGATCCCATAGTGACCACCTTTATTATGTGGGTTTTTCCACGTTGTAGATGTTTGTTAACTTTTCAAAATTATTCACTCACTTGGGTAAAAATTCATTGGTAAAAATATTCCACTTGATTGTTTTAAAATCACATAGAGAAGTCTTGGTTAGTTGTTTGACAAATGTCACAATAGGCAAATTGTCAAAACCTGAAATTGTGTTTAAACCTGGATATGACAAACCGAGGTCAGAAATGGTAATTGGACGAAAGTTGATCAATGAAACCATGCTTAGTATCATTATTAGGAAAGGTGCTTTGAATGGGTTTAGCTTTCACACGACAGTCTACTGACTCGATCGTTGAATGTAAACCCTGAACTTAAAATTGTCGTTTATGAATATCGGACAAATATAGGACAAGTATGTAAATATCTGAGTATATATTGATAACTAATGTTAGTAGTGTGTATTTGATTTCCAAAAGGTTCGTACATATGTGAGGAGGAGGATAATTCACTATCAAATACATCTACGTATTTGACCCATCAATTGTATGTACACACACAATTCTCTCTTCATCAACTGTATATGCACAAAATTCTTTGTCACTTGTCACTTTATACATGAACTTTCTGTCTAGCAGCTCGAAGAAAAACCACTTCTTTTGCGATGAAAACTTGAATTTTATTTGTTCACCCACAAACTTTCATACGCCTGAAGAGGGGAGGAGAGGGTTATATGTTTAAAATGTTAATGCAAATGAATTAGAAAATAAATGAGGTTATTTACATTTGAACGAAGTGAATAAGGAAATAACGCTAACTCAAAATTTGTTTTTTCCAACTTTTGTATCGGTCAACTTACCATTTGTGAAAGAGCAGCACCTGTCTTGCGAACACCATTTGCAACTTTTGGTATTGCCATCGTCAACCGTTTGATATCGGCCGGTTTGCGAATCTGGGCGAAATTACAAACTCGGTAAACACGAGAACCATGAACCATTATGGTGACGTAAGATCCAGACAACGTGTACATGCGAATAATGTTATAGATCATTCGTCGAACGTAACCGAAGTTGAGTGGATCGACGCCATCAAGAAGGAATGCAATGTTGGAACGACTCAAATCTAAAAATATATTGGTATCAATGGTGACACGTGGAAAAGAAAGGTTTTCCTGTATGCATGGGTGATTGCAGGAAACAGCCAGAAACAAGAGAAAATTATTGACTTTCGACATTTAATTTAATGCTAAAATGTAATTCTGATTCCATATCTGACTGCTATTAAGAGCAAAAGGCATGCTTTTGCAAAAAGGTTTAATCCCCCTCTAAGCCGTTGGGTGCATGTTTTAATTGAACTACATCACTTTTTTTTTAAACTCGCGGTTCGTCCTCTCTGGAGTGGTAGTTCGAAACCGTCAAATTTAGACCACAATTGCTTACTTTTTGAGTCTAGAAAATTTCCTATGACTTATTGATCTCATTAATCAGTACTTACATCCGTATCGGAGTGTTCTTAGATCACTCTTCCAGTTCCATTTGGATTGGATTCGTAACATGGCTGCATTACCAGTTGTTGTTGTCATAGCATTTCCAGTTCCAGCAACTAAGCAAAAAGAAGAGATTGTATGTCGAAAAGATTGTCACTAAAAGTTTGTTTGACCAGAGGTTAGGGGACAATTGTAAATGGGATTGGGCGAGTTTTATCACGTTTGGTGAGTCTAGCTATACGTCCCAAATGCAAATTCCCACAATCAAGCTTAAATAATTGAGCTGTTTGCAATGAATTTTATTATCGGTTGGAGTGGGATATAAATCTTTGTTAATTTCATCACTAATACTATTTCAAAATATTTTACAGAGGAGACAATAGTGTTTACCTTTAGTCAGTGAACTTGATATGGAGGTAAAGATCTCCTTTTGAACCAGCGCAGTTATACCACCAGCCACGATGTTCGAAGGTTGAGTAGCAAGCCCTTTCAGCTCTTTAGAAACAAGCTGCCCTTCGGTACCTGCAGCTATAGTCCACACGTTCACACCTAAAAGTTTTTTAAATGATTTGGTTTCAGGGATGAGTGCTGAAATATTTGAAGAATACAAGGGCTTTGCTCCACGAGAAGGCAGTTTTATTTGAGGTACTACCGAGTATGTGAAGAAAAAGATAGGATAGGATAGGATAGGATAGGAAACTAAGATTTTAGAATGGTTATTGGTCAATTTGTCGAAATTGTCCGTCCAGCGGCTAGTGATATAATTCGTTTTCGTATGGGATCACATTATCTGCCGATCGAAACTGATAGAAAGAGACATTGCGGAAATTTGGACCAAGCCGGAAGTTTACTAACATGTTACACGCATTAAAGATGCGACATTATAGTTTTTTCTCTTGAACTCCAGCACACAAATGAACATTCATTTTTTAATTGTTACAAGTCCCTTTTTTTGTGTGAATAAATGATAATAATAATAATAATAATAATAATAATAATAATAATAATAATAATAATAATAATAATAATAATAATAATAATAATAAGGTGAATAAACAATCATCACGTCAAAAAGAAAAAATTAGCATAAGGTTATATAACAAAAAAAGTCACGTTTATTTACTTTCGTAAGCATTTTTGCCTTCTATTTGAATGAAATTTGACGAACCAATCTGAAAACTCTTTACACCCTTATGTTATTGATGAATCGTCTATTATTTGAATGCTTCTATCAGAAAATTCATTAAGTATCAACCAGATCTACTTACCCAGCGCTTTAAACTGTGGGCCAACATCTTTTAGTTTTTCTTTATCAGTCGACGTCCCGGTGACAACGAGGAACAATATGTTAGGGTTGTTGTTCTTCATCGTGTACACAGAGTATAACTTCACCATCTCTTCGAGAGCTGCTCCTGTGTTGCGGTATTTTGTTTGGATGAACGGGATCGATGCGCAGTATTTCTAGAAAAGCACATCGATTGAAATGTGAAGTCACACACAGACGTTTATGTTACGTAAAAATAATTATTTTCTTTGTATTGTATGATTTAAGGAGTTCAAAAATGAAACGTGGAATGGGAAATTGACGAGCTACTCTCGACTACCGAATAAACGGGTAGGATGGAATAAACGGGTAGGGTGGAAAACTTGTCAACAATTAATTAACGGGTAAGATCGAATAAACTAATAGGATGAAAAGTTCAAGTCAAAATTGATGCCATCATAGCATAAATTTAAGTTATATTGTCAAAACCGTGACAAATCTGCAGTTCCTTTTTTGTGTTATTTATAAACGTATATGGAATAAGAACGTGTAGGATGGATCATTTCCCCAGAAAGAATAAACGTGTATACACGTTTATTCGGTAGTCGAGAGTACTATCAAAATAAGTAAGGAATCATCTAAAAGTTCGTCTAATTTAGGTTGAATATTACATCATGGAGAATCTGATCTGTTTATTTGAAAATGATATCATGATTTTTTTAACTTTAAGAAAACATCAAATTGTGACATTTTTAAATCAACCAATTAGATTCTTGATAATGTAATAATGTAACCAATCAATAAGCTAAATTAGACAAAGCTTTAAATGGGAACTTTTTATGACGTCACTGGATTCAAAAAGACATTTCTCCTATCTAAATGTATGTAAAGTAAACGTAATGGAAGGCCTGTAATTTAAACATGGATAGCGTTATAAAGATAGAATTTCGTATCCAAACAGTAAAGACTGAAAAAGCCGAACATGGCATTTTTTTTTTTGAAAATTCTCATCGGAACATAGCAGGAATCCGTTTTTTTCCGATAGGGATAAAAAAAGGGGATTGTTGAACTAGTGATCTGGGCAAGATTTGAAATTGAAACATTGTATCTGGGCATATTTTTGGACGAGACACTCAATTATGGCAATTTTATTTTTGAAAATTCTCATCTATAAAAAGAGAACGGAACAAGATATTAACCTGCAGTTCTTTTTGTTCGTCTAGTTTCAATTAGTTGACTAAAGTTCCCCTTTAAGATGAACCATAAACTGGTGTTTATTTGGAATATCTTTCTAGTCCTACAGGGGTTAGCTTTTTTACAAAGCGAATTTTTATGGCGAAACTTGCTTTTCACTGGCCCACAAGCGAACCCTTGAGCCCTAACTAGGTTTTAAATGATACCAACGACTACTAGGTAGAATATCTTCGTGACAGATGACAATTTTCCAACCGGGAATTAAATCATATGAAAGTCAAACTTTTTGTTTTTTGATTTCCAAAAATATAAGTGTTGGGTATACTGTATGTATATTGTATGTAACTGACTCAAAGTATCTTTTTGACTATTTCCATTCTTCTTTCCCAGAAACGTGCCTGTTAATTAGCTTAAAACAAATATTGAGAGCTCTATTCACACTCGCGCTATTTCATGTCCAATCCAAAACTGTCAGAATAAACAATGGGATCAATGAACCTAAATATTGTAGTTGGTCACATGCTTATAACTACTTAAAAATTTCACCCAAAAAAAACTTGGTCATTTCTTACGGTGATATCAACATGGATAAGGAACAAGTTTTTGAACTCGGGAATGACACCTTACGTGTGCCGAGAAAACTACATACATTGAACAGACAACGATTAGTGGCAGAACTTAGAGGTAAACTGAATACAAAAGGTAAATTTGTTGTTCTACAAGGTGGAAATGACATCCCATTTTACTCAACAGATGGGGTGATTCTTTTCCGTCAAGAGTCTTATTTCCATTGGGCGTTTGGTGTCAAAGAACCAGAATTTTATGGAGCAATTGATACTGAAAGTGGAAAGTCTATTTTGTTTATGCCTCGATTACCTGAAGCGTATGGAGTATGGTCAGGAAAAATACAACCACCAAAATACTTCAAAGAACTCTATGCTGTTGATGAAGTATTTTATTCCGATGAGATTGCTAAGGTGTTGAAGAGTAAAGGAGCGAAAACATTGCTTACGCTACATGGAGTAAACACGGACAGCAGTTTAATAACAAAAGAAGCCGTATTCGACGGGATGGGACAATTTGTGATCGAAAACGCAACACTCTTTCCAATCATCACCGAGCTCCGTGTTTACAAGACTGAGTATGAACTAGAAGTCATACGTTACACGAACAAGATCAGCAGTGAAGCTCATAAACACGTGATGAAGAACATTAAGCCTAACATGATGGAATATGAGCTGGAAAGTATGTTCCAAGATTTCGCGTATCGAAAAGGCGGTTGCCGGCACGTCGCTTATTGCTGTATCGCGGCAACTGGCGATAACGCGGCGACTCTTCATTACGGCCATGCAGGTGCACCAAACAATAAAAAGATTCTTGATGGCGATATATGTCTATTTGATATGGGCGCTGAATATTATCGTTATGCATCTGACATTACATGTTCATTCCCTGTGAACGGGAAATTCACCAAGAAGCAAATTGAGATCTACAATGCAGTATTAAAAGCGAACAGAGCAGTGATGGCTGCGTGCCGGCCAGGGGTCAGTTGGACTAAAATGCATTTATTAGCTGAAAAGGTAATTCTAGAAGAGATGGTTAAAATGGGGATTGTGCGAGGACATGTTGATGCCATGATGAAGGAGAGGATAGGAGCTCTTTTTATGCCACACGGTTTGGGGCATTTCTTAGGGGTCGACACCCATGACGTTGGGGGTTATCCGCACGGTTGTCATCGTTCAACAGAAGACGGGTTGAAGAGCCTACGGACAGCTCGCGACTTGAAGAAGGGTATGGTCATTACTATCGAACCAGGGCTTTATTTTATCACCTCAGTTCTTGATAAGGCCCTGAAAAATCCTGAAAAATCTCGCTTTTTGGTTGAAGATGTGTTGAAGCATTACTATGGCTTTGGAGGTGTACGTATCGAAGATAATATTTTCATTACTGACTTTGGGTGTGAATTAATGACTAAAGTTCCAAGGACAGTTGAAGAAATTGAGAGGCATATGGCAGGCATTTCTGAAGATTGAACTATATAGAACAGAGTAGAAATGAACTAAAATTATTGTCTAAACTTTTTATCAAAGTATATCATTTCAGATCTAATAGAACCATTTGAGAAAATTACTTGGAAAAATGCAGAAATTTCTACGACGATGTTGAAACTTTTTCTTTTAAATAAACGA
>JAUKPT010001136.1:0-16326 GCA_032273505.1 Nanomia bijuga
GATCTTCACTCTAAATAACTCTTGTAAAGGCCCTTCAAACATGCTCGGACCATTAGGTTGAAAAGAAAATAGCCCCCAAGTAAACAATCCTTAAAAAAGGCACTGGCTGCTAGGGTGTGCATGCAAAACTCTTTTTGAGCTAACTTTTTCTCGGATAAACAAAAAAAGAAGCATTGTGTTGTTTGCTCTCTATCTATATCTTATCGCCATAGCGTATCTACGCAATTCACTGTCGTCAAATCAAAAGATATCGCAAAAAGGAATCTAATCTCGTTGCCATGTTGAAAGCGGTTGCCAATCAAAGGCTTGCTCCTTGAATACACAAAATTTTAACATTTTCTCGTCAAAGTAAACAAATATCTCAGATAACATGCGCAAAAGAATATTTGTAGACTGCTAGCGTCATTTACCTAATATTCGTAATACCGTTGATTTTATCATCAAAAGCGCGCCACCATTTGTTGCGATCGGTTTGCCCGCCAAAACCACGTATGTGTGTCAATTATTGGTTAATTATTTTAGATCGCCATCAATTAACACAAATCAATTAATCTTTTTACTCTATTATCTGAATTTAATCAATTATATTGATTAGGATATTGTGACCTAACAAGTTGTAAAACACCTTTAACAGATGGTGCATACTTAAGTGCTCTGGAATCTAAAATTTACTGGACTGAATACATTGGAGGATTTTTATTCCTGTTTTATCGAAAAGAGAATGTTTCAAACATTATTTCCAAAAATGTTAACTCGACTGGCGCAATAGAGTCAATATTTTGAGCAAATAGAACGCAGGTCAAAAGCGGAAAACTGCTCTTTTCGTTCGAATAAACCATCCGCTGTATGCACATGTCTGACTACTAAGACTATTATCTGTCATTTTACCTTTTTGTCAATAACTTAGTCTTCATTTGTCACTCAACTAGGTCTTTGTTGAATGTTGACATCACAATTACTGCAATTTCAACAGAACAGAGACAAATGGTCTTTTAATTGCTACAAGGGATTCATATCCATCTATCAGATTTCAACAACAACTTCAGATTCAAAACAGTAAAATCTGAAACAGTTATTTTCTTATTTGCTTTTTTGCTTATTTACAGTTTTAAGCACAAAGAAAGCACAAAGTAAATATTTTTGAAATTTTGATTTTTTTTTGCTCATTCCTATTTGAATAATGTTATTTATCAAGTCCAGCAGGACTCACGTCATAATTTTGAAAAAATTGGTAATTGGATAGAAACGGCAGACTTTCTTTCTTATTTGTCTTACAGTAGCTGTAATATATAGATCATTCGTATTCGTATTTGGTTACTCAGAAAAATAATGACCTAAAATCAACTGCATAGTTGTAAAGTTCTTTTAGCGAAGGAGGTATGAACCCGGGGATCGAAACTACTAGTATAGTGGTGATTAAATCAGCACCTTTCAGTGAGAAATTGGAGGTTATCATGCCTTAATCAAGAAAAAAGTACTTTTTATACGATCATTATAGAGTACAATGGTCTAAAGCGTGTTCGACAAAACAATTGTTTTCCTTATTTTTGATGGTTTTATAGATTTGTATATTTTCAGTATTCCTCTAAATGTCTCCTTTAATAAACATTTTACTAAAACGATCATAAGAAGTCTTGAGAACCTCTTTAATTACATCCCTGTTTTTCATCTTATTTCATTCCATCCTTCAAGAAGGCGGGAAAGCATACGAGAAGGAAGTACAGTGTGACTTAAACCACACAGCAGGCCACACCCAAGACCCTACAAAATACAGCATTCCTGTTCATTAGAAAGAAATTAAAAAGAGAATGGTCAGAAATAAGGATTCACTCAATAAATGATCCATTTAGTGCAGCGATAAACTCAACTGCGAATCGACCTTTATTTATGGGCAGCGGTGACGTATTTCAAACGCTAATTTGACGCGAGGAGATCTTTTAGGAAAATAAATAAATAAGACCAATTTTTGCCATGGTGTTCTTCAACAAAAAATTAGAACCTCCGTTAGGAAGAAAATGTGAAAAATGAACAAATGAACGACTAAGACAATTTTTTTATCACAACTACTTCCCGTTTTCCCGCTTATCCCACGGCATATCGGGTCAATCTGAGACAAGTTAAACCCAAATAACGAAACTGTTAAGTGCCAAAATTCTAACATTCAACGAACACTACGCTCTATATTAAAAAAATGTTTGTTATCATGGGACATCAAAGGATAGTTTAGATCAATAGTCACCTTTGATGATGTAAATTAAGAAAACAAAACCGGAACATTTTTCCAAAAGTTGGTTTCGATTCCGAAGAAAATACTGACGATTCAAATCGTTACCAGCCAGATATGAATAGAGCGGAAGTCCTTAGAAATCAACTTTGCTTACTGGAAGAAAAAACAAAACATAGTAGCGTAGTACTTAGTACTATGATTCACATGTGATTCCTGGCAATGTTTTCGCGTCATTCAGTGAAATGAAAAGCCCGTCCCGTGAGGGTCAATGTTTACATTTTTTACTTCAAGGATAGGAAGTCGTTTTTATCTTGACCTGTCTTCATTGTGACATACACTGTCTCTGTCTCGAATGACATTTACAATTCAAGCAAAGAATAAATACTAAAAGAAAAAATGTCTGAGAACAAATTCTTCTTACCTTATTTAAAATATTTCTTATTTTGATTTTGCAAAGAAGCGCTTAATTCTCTTTCTTGATTGTCTGTCTCGCACCAAACTCCTTCACTACGAACCGTCTACTACGCAATCAAAACAAATTCTAACTCACAATGAACTGTATGAATCACATGAAATTATGGCGCGAAATTTTTATTATATAACAGAGGTGGGAACGGGTCTGAATACTACTAATTTTGGCGGGAAACAGTCATGATGTAGTTATGGCGGTAAATCTCTCTTATCATTTGTGTCTTTTTTAATGCTAGCGGTAGACCTATTTAAACATTTTCAATAGCGTTTTTTTTACAGATTTATAACGAAACAATACGATTCTATTGTTTCAATATGTTTTTTTATAATTAGTTCTGATTCATGCTATGTTTTTTTATTATTATATAAGAAAAAATGGAAATTAAATCAACGTAGTAAGTTGATATGTGACACGTCATAACTACGATATAAACAAGACACCAGGCCAGGTTTCGAGAGCATGTGAGAGTTTTTTTAAGCGATGAGAAAATAAACTATAAATAGGTGTATGACTCGCAAACATTTTTGGACTTTGCTGGTTAGTAACACCGCTCAATTAACTCCCTAAAGTGGCAAGCAAGAAACATATTGTATCTTAAAAAAAAGCGCCAAATATTTCTTATTGCTTGCTATGTTGTTTTTTTCATAAGTTCCGTTTTATTATCATGTCACACGATTAAGTTCTCAATCAACACCACACTCAACAGCGCGAATGGTCGTAGTATTGAATCAAAATAATAACAGAGGTGTGCGCATGCGCTCTTGAGCGCGCGCGTTTAACGTTTTTATCTTGATGATATTGCTTGCTACCATGTTTGTTATGATTGTTTTGTTGTTGTTATGAATCGGGCGGGTTTCGTTTTTGTGAATTATTTTTTTGAATGATATTAATAACTGAATTTTTGCTGGCTGGAATTGTTAGAAGTCATACGAACGTTTAAAGGACGTGGAGAAAATAACTTTTTTAATTAAAAGATAAGCATATCGTTGATACTTTTTAATCCCTCCAGGAATCTTCAAGGAATTCCAAGGAATCCTCATATCTTTGAGAGTTTTGAGAATCATGTATGAATCTCTCAATTAAATCGTAATCTTTTATGCATTTGTGTTTCAACGTCAAGATTTCTATTGAGAGTGTCTATAACATAGTCGAATGCCGTGTCCTCCAACTGTGCCCCTTCCCACTATGCGTCCAGAGGGGGGGTAAAGGTTAAAGGTAAAAGGGGCATATAAAAATAGATACGGGGCTTAATGGGAAGGGGGTGTAATGGGAAGGGAGTATGATGGGAAGGGGGAGTAAAGGGAGTATATCGTCGATGTTTTTAAGAGTTATACAGTGGCGGATCTGGAGTGTCTTCGATGTCTTCATGAAGACACTCGATTTTTGATAAGAGCAATTATTTTTGGCAAGTTTTCATTATTTAAGACTAAGTTGGCATTTTATACTATCAAATCAAGATGAAGGCGAAAACTATGAAAAATAGGTCCTGAAGTATGTTCATCTAGTGCATTTCCACTGGTATAACTTCAGAACCTTTTTTTCTCATTTGTTTTCACCTCTCACTGATACACAAACCAAATTAAAAAGAGTACTATAAATATGCATTTGATTCTTTCAGATAAAAGGGGAGAGGAAAAAGGGGTCCCCATCAACGTCCCTTCGACGCTCGAGACCCTTAAAAAAATGCGCTCGACTCCAAAACCTATTTTCCCATAAAAGAAACAAGCTTTCCGAGAAAAAACAATAACTCATCGAATACATTAAGCTTATCAGTTTACTGGGCTGACAAGAGGAAACAAGTCTCAAGTTCTTGGAAGGGATAATTTGTTTCTCATTTACAAGCTTTCATTCATGCCTCTCTAATCTTTGGTTTTCAGTGGTAAGCTTTAACAGTAGAAAATGCCTCTCAAAAACTGGTGAGAAAAGATATGATTATATTATAAGTTTGCTATTGCTTGTTTTTGAGAAAAAACAAGGTGATGTTCTCACGAAAGATGAAATGAGTTAATGCCTCTAATATTATAGCACTTTCATCTGTTTCGATTATTACGAATACGGCAGGCACGCAGCCACAAAATACTTTGTCACAAAATACGTAACGAAAATGCAGATTTGGTGCTTCGAAAAGACTTAAAACGATAGATTTTTGCCCCAGCTGACAAGATCTGGCTGCGTGACTGGAATACGAGAGCAGATAACTTGTGCGCAGTCCCTAGTAACAAGTGATTTTTCTTCTTGCTTCTATACTATTCCTTTCATCTTTCCCGTGAGCACATGTTAAAGAAAACAACTGATGAGATTTTCAGATGAGGATTTCCTTCACAGACGAAATCCATTCATGCTCTAAGTCTTCTACAACTACTTTCCTACTTTCACCTTTCGCGAGAGCACATGGTTCATCGAAACAAAACATCAGATGAGATTTTGAGGATTTCCTTCCTACATTCTCTCTGATAAGTTGCTAATGACCAACTCGCTTTAACGTGTTCTTTTTTTGACGCTTATTTGACATCAATTAAGACGGCATTTTGGAATATCAATGTCGGCCTGTCTGATCAATCATCATTTATGAATTCCGAGTAAATATAACCTGGTTACTCGGTAGCAAAGCATTATCGTGTCATGTTGCTAAACACTATAGCATCAAAACATGCTGACGTCATTTAATATGCCTCTGCACTATAAATTATAGTATAATTTTCTTATTTGTTTATTTTTATTAGAGGTGGTAGTAATAAAGAGATATTAAATTTGATGAAGTTACATAAGTGGTGAAAACGAGTCCCTTTTTACTGGATGCCAGTGCATCAAAGAAAAAGTGATCGAAAAAGAAAAGGAGTTTTTTACGATGTACGGATAATAATGCCAAACGCATCGTAAGCCCGCCCCCTAAGCATCTAAAGACCGAATACTAAAGGTTACTAAAATGAACATTTAGGAGAATTTTTCATTAGTAGGGAAATGTGAAATCTTGGTAAAAAATAGCATATTGATCAGAATTGATGTAAGAGACAGTTCGACCTCCGATGAATGGTCTTGATAGCTACTCAAAGCTCAGACAAATTCGTCGTTTGCCGGCGGGTTTAATCTGAAGGCGTGGATATATCTATCTATCTTATCCAGCTTTTTACTCAAAAATACTTTTTAGTTATAAATAGAAATTTAGGTAGAACGATACAAAGAAAAGATCTTTGGTAAAAACGGCATAAAACACCTGGATTGCTTCGTCATACGCAGAGTACCTCTACTGGACCAGAAATAAATCGACGTAAATGTAAAACATATATTATCTTTTCAGAATGAGAAGTGACTTATGTTAAAAAGGGAAACAATAGAACGGGACTTTGCGATTCTTCGCAATTATTTTTACATAACAAAGAAGGCAGGGATAGAGTGGACTAACAAGAACTCACATATACCTACTCTCTAGTCCGGAATAATAGGGGTGGCTGGAATAATGGGGGTGGGTGGAAAATTTCCTAATGAAAAATAATAGAGGTGGGTGAAATAAGCGGGGTGGGTGGATTTTTTGCTCAAAATAAATAAACGAAAACCACGACAAACCCAATATGATTTATCATATTGGTAAACTTGTTGGTTTTTCTTAGAAAAGAATCCCCAAATTTAAATAAAAGGGGTGGCTGGAATAAACATGTCTTGGGTGGAATTTTTCTCCAAAATTAATAAGCGTCCCGGCCCGATTATTCCGGACTCGAGAGTAAATGTGGGAAATTTGTGAATGATCTTTTCTTATAGGTCAACGCTAAAGAAAACACGGACAAATTTTTAACAGATTTATGTGTATGCCGGTAGCATTTTGGGATCCTATTTTGATACTACCCACTTGCTCATATCAATATTAATTTTACTAATCTAAATAACCAGTCAGGCTGCTGGTTGGTTTAATTAGATTTAACAAATCTTGTTTAAAAAGAAAAGGACCTCCTCTCTTTCTCAAAATAAAATTGCTAAATGTCAACTTAGTTGGCTAATTTGAATTGGTTACCACTTTTATAAAAAACGTAGAAATGAGTTACTATAGAAAATTTTGACATTTTGCGTCAAGACTGATATAAAAAACGCAGAAATGAGTTATGATAGAAAATTGTGACATTTTGCGTCAATACCGATATAGAAAACGACGAAATGAGTTATTATAGAAAATTGTGACATTTTGTGTCAATAGTGATATAAAAAACGAAGAAATAAGTTATAACTGGAAGTTTCGACATTTTGCGTCAATACTGATATAAAAAACGACGAAATAAGTTATTATAGAACATTTTTTATATCAGTATTGACGCAAAATGTCACAATTTTCTATCATAACTCGTTTCTTTGTTTTTATATCAGTATTGACACAAAATGTCACAAATTTTAGTTATAATTTATTTCTTAGTTTTTTATAAATATTGACCCAATATGTCACAATTTTCTGTCTTAACTCATTTCTTCGATTTTTATACCAGTAATGACGCAAAATGTTTTGGTTTTCAGCTATTTCTTTATACATACATATTGATGCAACTAATTATTATCGTAAATTATAGTTTTTGTTTTTAAATGTTATCGGAAGTGGTCGGCAGAATAAAGTCGGCTTTTTTCGTCATATGTTATTCAACACATTAATGTCAAACCTTTTGATCCCAATTTTTACCGACGGATACATAATAAATTCCTCTTTCTTTCTGCTTTTATTATATGCTCCTTTTTTTCGGGCTCATGTTTTATCTATTCGGCTAACTAAAATTAAATTTTTATTCCTTGTCACAAGAGACTAAATGATTATACACGTACATAAATATATATTCTACACAGTGAGAGTAAGAAAACTATTTTTTACTAACCAAGATTTTGCCCAATGATTTAAAAATTTGACAAAACTTATGTGTAATTAATTAGTCCAGCGTCAATATGTACTCATGAAATGCATATTTCGTCATAACGAATCATTTTCAATATCTGTACATAATTTTAGTTCGTTTCAACCACTTCTATATAGGTTTGACAAATCTCATTCATAACTAATTAGTTTTGCATCAATACATATTTCTGAAAGACATATATTTGGACTTGATAGTTGAATATTACGCTGTCTGATCTTATTCAGCCATTTGATTGATTTTCTTTTTGTGACATTTCGCGTTAAAATCCAAAATCCAAGGTTCATTTCGCGTTGACTAGAGCAAATAATTTTGAGTGACATTTTGCGTCAAATTTGCGACATTTTGCGTCAAAAGTGACATTTCTCGTCAAGTTTGCGACATTTTGCGTCAAGTGTGACATTTCGCGTCTGTACACTAGGCATTATTTTTGAACGCGTGGAAATAATGGAATATTTATATGGAACTATGGTATATATCTTCCCAGTCAAGGTTGAAGACTATTAGCCGTAATTTGTATAATGATTATCACCTAAAATTATCGGTCCTTTTTTAATATGATTTAATTTCGTATAAATCATGTTTTATCTGATTTATCGTCCGCAATTGCAGTATCAACGTGCACAGATTTGTTTATAATATTGAAATTACATTACTGCGTCACTCCTTTTTTCTTTTCTTAGATCTGGCTTGCCATCTGTGGCATAGTTGTCATTGGTTTATCGTTTGGTGTATCTTATGGTTTATCGAGTGCATTCCAGCTAATGATCAGTCCTGTACATAACGTGCTACCCTTCTTACTGTTAGGTAAGTGCAGTTCAAAGAACAGCTTTTCAATTACACTAGAATCTCTGTTTATGCTGCATTCATCTGAAGAGATATTGACTAAAAGTGTTTTGAATACTATTCTCAGAATATCTGAATTAGGCCCAAACATGGTGTATTCAAGTGCAAAAAGCTAGTCTAGTTGACTAGAAAAACTAGTCCACCTGGCCACTTTACTTGAACTGGACTTTAATTGGGCAAAATGAACTATTTTTGGTCTGATCGGGTAAGTACACCATATTTTGAAATACGATTTTCTTTTCTCTCTTCGAAACTGGAAGCTTAAAATGTGTAGAACTAATGGTCTTAGATGGGTAGCTTATCCGACCTTCATCCATATTCCTCCCGAGTAAGCCGAGGTCTATTTTTTCTCTTCAGGTATTGGTGTTGATGATATCTTCGTAATTATTCGTACATGGGACAACATCAGTAATCAAGTGAGTAAAGATGCGACGATACCCGAGAAAATATCAGTAATGATGCAGCATGCTGTACGTATTTCATTCTTTAAAAAAAATAATCAAAAACTAGTTTATAACTCTCAGACAATTTCTAGACCCTATGCATATTTATGAATTGGATTTTTCTGTGTTTACGTACAATTATTTAGAGAAAGAAATCATAATTTACTCTCTCGATTCTATATAATTCGTCCTAAGTGTAAGGCGTAATTCAATTGTTTTTATTTTTGTGACAAGTGATATTTTTACTTTTGTATGCTATTTATCCCTATTCTAAATATGCTTTCAGTGTTTTTTCCTTTCCACTCTCATGCCTGTATGACTTTTTCAGCTTTTGTCTTGAATGAGTCCCATTCATGTTTTTCTTGATTCCTAATATAGTGAACATGATGTGAACAAAGAAACAAGAATTGTAAACACTATGGTCAACTGTGACTTTATAATTATAGGTTTACTTGTAATTGTTGTTGTAAATTTTCATTATATTGTGCCCTTTAATAATCAGTGACAGTAAATCACATAAAAACATAAAAACGGAAAACAAAATTGGAAAAAGTCAGAAAGAAAAAGTTCATCACCTATTTTAGAAGGAAAAATGAAGATGAAAATGAAATAAAATTAAAATTAAAATGAAAGTAAAATAAAATTGAAAAGGAAATTGAAATTCCCGCCTTCTGGGAAGCTCAAAAATGTATAAGAGGATAGCATTTGGATCAATATTCACCAAATTCACGCTTTTTAGTCATTTTGGGGAATTTCTGGCCATCATAAGGGTCATTATCTCGGTGAATTTTGATCCAAATGCTAACAACCTATACATTTTTGAGCTTTCCAGAAGGCGAAGATTTTAATGGTGTACATTTTATTTTTCAAAACACTGAATTTCAGAAGCTCAATATTTTCATCTTCATTTTTTCTTTATTTTTCAGATTCTAAATAATTTTTTTTTTATTTTTCCAAGCAGGCATCCTTATGTACCTTTCAAGTAAAAAAAAAGTTGTTTATGTGCTAAGTGCAAATCACATAGGTATATAGTCTTATAGCACAAAAAAGGGTGGTGAACTTTTTTTTCGTTATTTTTGAAAAATTTCTTTAAATTTGTTGTATAGACATTGAACGTTAACGGAAAAAAAATGAATGGCGAAATTTTGAGACTAGACCCTGTATAGTCCACTGCTACTGAACACATGTTTATGTATGAGAGAATTACGGCTCAGAGTGCAAATTTACATATGGAAAAAATTGAAAATGATGGGAAAGAATTGAACCCACAGTTAACTGAGCTCGTTGTTATATTATATAATAGTCATCATGCTGAAATGTATATCTGCTGCTTTTTATTAGGGGGTATCTATTCTCGTCACATCGTTCACGGATATTTGTGCCTTCCTGATTGGTGCTACAACAGTTCTTCCAGCTTTGCGATCATTTTGCATATTTGCTGGTATTGGTAAGTATTGGTTTCATTTGATTTTATTGGTATTGACATTGTTTTGTTTTGTTTTTAATTACCCTCAATATCGCTTTATTAAGAGATGAATCGCCGAAAGACCTCAAATACTAATTAACACTTACCTTAAGTATGGTAGTGCATTGACCACCCTTCCCTTGTACACTAATTGATAGTTTGATTCTTTGCTTTTTAGGTATTATTGCTGTATTCATTCTCACTTGTACATTCTTTGTTGCGTGGCTTGCTCTTGATAGTCGCAGGTTTGTGAATTCTTTACTTTGTTCATAAGGGGTGAGTCATAATTTGGAAAGAGGGTAAAGATAACGCCGTTAGGGTGTTATTTTGACGTTCCCTCTCCCATTTCCGATAACGTCGGAAAAAAAACGATAAATAGGATGGCCCGAATAGAAATGAGAACATAATAATAACGCCCTATATCAGTAAACACATAGAGATTTCTTCATGTGAAGTGGTTGCGAACGTGTTTTTCGCACGAGTTGATCAAATTCAAGAACGAGTGAGCGGAGCGAACTTTACAAGTACACGAACTAGTGTGTGGAGCGAACTGTACACAATTTTTAATAATTTCGTACAAAAAATGTGCTTCATTTTTCACTCATTTTAAAGGGATTTTTTTAGAACCCAGGATCTTTAACAATGAGTTCCTTTAATACTCTCTGACGAGAATTTCTTAGGGTACATTCAAACGTTACATAACGCACTTAGTGCCGAAATTTAAAGAGTGTAAATCAATCAAAATTTTTCGTACGATTTTTATTTCTTGAAGTTGTTTATGAACCTACCGACTAATAAGGCCCACACGAAATTAAGAGAGCATAGCACACAACCGTTACCACTTACTGACTTTTTAATTGTCCTAGTTTGGGGAGGATGGAGGGAGTTCCAAGCAGAGTCTTATTTAAGGCTGGTGGAATGATCTCTTGCCAGTAAAGGGGGCTCGCCGGTATTCGGACATTTTAGCTTTAGCTTAAATTGTTATCGGAACCTATGACAATATGTCAAAAGTACAACTAGCCATTGAACTTTAAAACCTATAAACATAATCAAAAATAATTGGAGCGTTTATTGGTATTCGGCCCTTTTTTCAAAACTGATTTTTTCTCTGGTACTCGGACAGCGTCGCCGGTATGATAATGATAATGATAATGATAATGATTATGATTATGATTATGATTATGATTATGATTATGATTATGAGCCACATCGAACCACATCGAGCCACATCGAGGTGCAAAATGGAAGAATGTTAGAAAATGTGGAAGATTTGATATGATTTTGCTCATTTTGAGAAGAAAATACATGATTTTGTATAGATTTGACAATCTTCTTCAAAACCATGCTCGTGTGGCTCGCTTCGAGCCACATTTAGTACTTTTGGGATTTGTATTGCCGATTTTTAACTAGTTAATCCCTCTAAGAATAATTTATGAGATGAGCGTCACTACCTTCAAAACCAGTATTATTTTTGGATTTTCCATCTTCTAATTTGTCTCAGTACCTATTTTCAGCCTGATCTGACCCTGTTTGACAGTTGGTATAATTAATGAGTTGTGCGCCAATAATCTCGAAACCATTACCATATTCATATTGCCCATCCTCGAATCAGTCTATGTGCCCATTTTCAGTCTGATCCGACTATGTTTAAGGGGTCAATAGCCCATTTTCCCATTGTTTTCAGATTTTAGGATTATCATTTTTAGATTCTCCATCCTTAAATTTCGCCCTCTCGTTCTTACTACCTCAACCAATCAATATTAAGCTCGCTATCCTTGACAATGCAGTCACATGACCTCAAAGGACCCCCCAGGAGAGCGTGCGCTTACGTTAAAGGAACATTTCTGTACTACTTTCTTCAAACCTGGTTGACAATATAAGTATATTTTTTGCTTTTTGACAGTTATGATTTTCAGTCAATATAAGTTCATTTTAAGCCATTTGATTTATATTCAAAATTTTCTTCAACCATGATGAACAATATACGTACATTTTGATCCATTTAACAGTTAAAATGTTCAAAGTTTTCTTCAAACATTGTTGACAATATAAGTATATTTTGAGCTATTTGACATTTCTGATATTCAAACTTTTCTTCGACCATATGGTGGATAATGTAAGTGCATTTTGACATTCCAAATTCATTCCTGGTAAAATCCTAAGTATGTAAAAAAAGAAGGGAGTAGTAAGGGTTAATAATATAATTATTAAGTTCTTGTCTGGTAGATATTTTTATGCCAGTACGCCCCCGTTCGTATAGCAAGTATGTAGGAGAGATATTCGTGAGATATATTAAACTAGTATCGAACAGTTAATTTATTGATTAAATGTACATCTAGAGTGGGGAGGAGGCTTATGAAGTAATTGAACTTAAAAATTTAGAGGCGGAATCGGAATGGCGATAAAAATCACAACGGAATGCGGATTAGGCATCTAAAATTAGGCGGAATGGCGGAATGGCGGAATGGCGGAATGGGCGACCCCCTTGTGTATGTTTCGTTATTCACGAAAAATGAGATATCATGAGTCATGAGTGTAATGAGTAATTTATATCAAGAAATCAAAAACGTAGTTAAAATATAGTCAAATGTGTAGAGATAAGTAGAGATTAAAATTCTTTATGTAGAGTTAATATAAACTCGAGTAAAAAAATGTTAAGCCATTATATTTACAAAGTTGATAAAATCAATTAAACATTGACGTCTTATAAAAATTGGTATAACTAACCTGAGCAAGGTATATAGATTCCATCAATCGACGAATGAAAAGTAACTGCCCATACTATGTGGAGCACAATCAAATATTCCATCTATAAACCAGTTTTCATTATTTAATAATGTATTCATTTTTTCTTATGATGCAAAAATAAGAATACAATTATCGTCGCCACTATTGTAACGAAAAATTCCGACCCTTCATTTGTTAATGTAAACTCCTCCGGTATATGATTTGGCAGAAGAGGTACAGCTATGGCATTATTGTTTGTTCCAACTTGTCTCCCTCGTTGTGTTTTTCTTTTCGTCGTAACGCTTTCAATGAAAGTAATTGCGCAGCAGCGACTGGTTCTAATCCGGCTACATCAATCAAGAAAGAAAGCAACTTAAAATGCCGTATTAACGGCTTTTTATTTTTTTTTTCCATTAGCTTTGGCATAACACGTTATTTTTTGTTTTCTGAAATGCTGAAGCAATATTATGTATGGGGTGTTTGTCGATCAGCGTTAATGTCACATGGGGTTAATATCGCAGGGGTGATTATCTTCAAGGGTTATTGTCGATCAGGGTTAATACCGTATGGTGTAAATGTCGTACGGGGCTATTGACGCCAGTGGTGATTGTCGCCAGGGTGTATGTCGTAGAACCTCAACGGAAATATGATTTTGTTGAAAAGTAGAATCTATCAATTTTCATTTTATCTAGAGAGAGTGATGGCCGAGACGCATGTTGCTGCTGTATCAAATACAATCTAACCGTATGGAATCCCATGGAATGTTCGAAGAAAGATCACTTACAATTGTTCTTTAAAAATGTCTACTCGAAAGCCGTGTTGTCTCCGCCAGGAAGGGTAATCACTGCATATTTTTATTTGTTTTAATATTTCTTATATCGTTTTCCTGGGAAGGTTTTGCTAATAGCTCAAAGGCATATATCCTTTTCACGTTTTCGCAACTTAAAGGAAAAGTTATGACTGCAAACTACAATTTGGCTATAGCACCCATTTATCGCCTTTATTATGGTGTCATGAGTGAAATTCCAAAAAAATGTCTGAATTTTCTTCAAATGAATGACGTTGTTAGATCCATAGCATATGATATATTATATATAACAGATAGGAATTCATGCCTTTCGTGATATCTAGCAGTAATGGAAACGAAGAAAAGGTCGATACATAAATATAATATTTAATGTCGCATATAACAAGAGTGATTACTACGATTATCAACACTATCTTATACGAATAAAACAGCAATATTCAGTTTACCTCACTTGCCCTTTAATGCTTTTTAGTAGTTTTATGTTAGGGACGTCCTAATATCTTTAGCGGACTTTATCCGTCACAAAACCTTTAAGTGGATGTTCCCTTACACTGTTCTCATTAAGAAACCAAGAAAATCGGTCTTTCTTGGTTATATTTCACCGATAATATCCAAGAACAATACTTAAAAATGGAATGAGCACTTCGACTAATATACATGATTTTCTAATTTAGATTATTGTACTTATTGTATTTGCTGGACTGTTAGCCGGTGGTGCATACGGTCTTTCGCAATTAAAACAAGATTTCGATCCAGATTGGTTTTTACCTCCCGATTCGATGACAATCAAATTCAAAGCAGCTGATGAGAAGGTTAGGCCTTTATTTAACTATTTTCAGTAATACCTGGGAAAGCAGAATTTTCTAGAATCATTTTTGCTTGCTTTTGTTTAACGAATAATTATCATGTTTCGTTTTTACACCCAACAATCCTAAGGATATTTTTTGCTTACTTGATTATAGTCAATCATGTGTTATTCGTGTATAATAATTTTTTTATTTGATAAATCTTTTGATTAATCTAGTTTCCTGATGGTATCAAAGCTGCTGTCTATGTCGGCAAGATCGATTACTTTACAGAATATGGAAAATATCAAAAATTGGATGACCAGATAAGAAATGACAAACATGTCATTAATAGTTCCATTGTTAGTTGGTCTCACACGTATTCATCATGGTTAATGCAATCTAAAAACTGTAAGTATTCATGTTATGTTCTACGAAGTTTGACTGGAAATCAGGCACTAACGCTCTAACGCGCCCCTTAAATATTCTAACACATAAAAGCTCAGAATTTCCTTACGGAAAATACAAATAAATTAATGTTCCAACCCTTATGCTCTTATGTGTCTTTTGAAGCTTGGTATGTACCCGAGTCTGAGCATGTAAGCTTATCCGCGCTTTTAGGGCATGTTTTATCGATAACTAACTTAAATACTCTCCTTATGAGAGGCAGGGGTACTAAAATACAAATAATGGCATACTAAAGTACTCTCAGCCATAAATCGGTATACCACCACCTCTTGATCAAAATCAGTATTTTAATACATTATTATACTAAAATAATTTTAGCATTTTTCTTGCTGCACAACACCCTATTTCTAGATTTCCCTGAAAAGTCAGGATTTTTAGGGTTGGATGATATTGGAAACTATTGACATGATAAAATGATCTTCTTCTTTATTTGTTTTTAGATTTCTTTATCTGTATATATTTTATTCTACTTTAATTTTGCTAGTGTGAGTTTCTTTTAAGTCACTCTTTGGATAACTGATTTTTTATAAGAAGCTATGTTAGGTCTCAATTATATAAATGATTTACTTTCGTCATTTCGATTTTTACTTTTAAAAACAAAGAGATGTCATTCTTAAAAATGGATCAGAATATTTCTCGCGATTTTACACAAATATGGCCAAAATTTGAGAACTTTAGTATGACCTTACTGGCCCCATGTCATGTATTTAAATAGCGCACCCTGTTGAGCGCGACTCGTGTGTTTCGCAGTTCGCACGACTGATGGTTCCGAAATATTCCCATACAATTCATAAATAAATGAATCAAAGAGATTTTTATACGAAGTATTTCCATTTAGTTAACAGATCAAAGAACAAGGTCTTTTATTAAATTGGCCAGACACTTATTCATATAAATCGGCGTAAATGATTAATTGTATTGGGATGAGAGAAGTAAAGATGGAATCTGATGATATTATTCAGCTGCGTCACAGAAGTCATTAAAGGTCAAATACACGTGGTCAAATATAATAAAAATAAAAATAAAGATAGAACAGTAATTTGAGATTTCCAATCACTCCGACTCGTATAACCAATCTGTATATGAGATTTCCAATCAATCCGACTCGTGTAACCAATCTGCATTTGAGATTTCCAATCAATCCGACTCGTGTAACCAATCTGTATATGAGATTTCCAATCAATCCGACTCGTGTAACCAAT
>JAUKPT010001137.1:0-16324 GCA_032273505.1 Nanomia bijuga
TACCAGATAATCTATGCACAAATATTGAGTAAGGCATGGTAGTACAACATTTAAGAGTGGCTTCATTGTCATAACGATTTATTTATTGATCCTGAGGTAGAATTTGGTGATTTTCATAGAATTGTTATTTATGCCAATTTTAGCCCATTTTGCCCGATTTTGAGAAATATTTCTCCTTAACAAGTATTTTTGGGGAGTTTTATGATGAAAGAATATTTTTTCCTTCATTATACACTAATCATACCTTTTCATTAAGGTCTAAGAGCATATAAACATTTTGTTGTTATTTTTGGTCAATTTTTGGCTGTTTCTATAAAATATGACCCCTGTGGTTCTACCTGGAAAATACTTATAAGGGCAAATCTTTCTCATTTTCGATATATATATAACTAAGTTGATTAAGCATGGTAGACCCATGGTTTGAGCAAAAACGTCATTTATCCCCCCCCCTACTAAAAAGTCAGGATATCTAAACTTTTTTACCTGGTTAGGAAAAAAGTCAGGATTATTAGGATTGTGTGATATTTGAAGTATTGACACCATAAAATGATCTTCTTTGTTGATTGTATAGCTTGTTAGTATGAGTTCGTTTTTGCCACTCTTTGAATAACTATTTTTTATATGAAGCTATGTTAGGTCTTAGTTATTTAAAGCTTTGTAATAGTCTTTTTATGCATTTTGTCGCTGGGAATGTTAGGATCTTTGGCTAAATTTGGTGAGGATTTGGTCCAGAAAGTCAGGATGTGGACACCCTGTAATATATCATTGAAAATTGCATCATTAAAAATATGTTTTGGTTCACTAAAAAATGCTGCATTTGCAGTGGACTCTCTATAACTCAAACAACCAGGGGAATCAAAAATCGTTCGAGTTAGGTTCGAAAGTTTGTATGAGAATGTATTATTCACCATACCAGAAAAATTGTTCGAGTTAGGGATAGATTCGAGTTATAGAGATTCGAGTTCTATGGAGTCCACTGTACTTCTTTTTGACAAAACTCCACTAAGAAATTTTAAGTTAACCAATAAGTATCTTAATGATGTTATTTTCAACAAAGGCATCAAATTTATCGATAATTTGTAGACAGCTCGTTTTAAAAAAGGTGGAGAGAGAAAGGGAGAAATAGTTGGCTGGCAAAACTATTTTGAGTTTCTAGACAAAATTGAATAAACAATTTTGTATGTTGGACCATGCAGGTGCTTATGCTTGCTGTGGTCTTCACGGACGGCGTAAATAAATAATTAGTTAACTTTTGCAAGTCAAATTACGATAAAGTCAAAAATTGTCGAAGTTACAAAATCTTTCTTAGTGTGAAATTCTCTTCCTGCAAAAGGGTAATGATCTATTTTCGATTTAACAATTTTAAAGATTCGCAGATTTCATTTTACTTTCGAAGTATTCCTTAAACGTCTCATAATCAACAATGCCATAACCAGATTTGTCCATAGCAACGATGGCTTTTATCGCTTTTTCTTGTGTGATCTCTACACCGAGTAGTTGGAATTGTTCTTTTATTTCATCTGGCCCGATGAAACCATTTCTATCATTGTCCATTGCATTAAACACAATCTGGATGTGATCTTCAGTGGGTTCTTTTGTGATAATATCTGACATTTCTCTGTAGAAATCTTGCAGCTGTAAGACGCCGCATCCGTTCTGATCAAATGCTGCTAAAACGGCTTGACAATCATCAAAATCAACATCAATTTGGAATTGACTAAACGCCATACTAATTTCATCAATTGTTATGTAACCGTTCCTGTTCTTATCGAATTGTTTAAAAAGGATTTCTACCGCTTCGGTGGTCAAGAAGTCTATTTCTGGTTCAG
The DNA here is from genome assembly GCA_032273505.1 of Nanomia bijuga. NCBI lineage: Eukaryota > Metazoa > Cnidaria > Hydrozoa > Siphonophorae > Agalmatidae > Nanomia > Nanomia bijuga. The sequence goes on from JAUKPT010001137.1 coordinate 1,830, forward strand.
GTTCTGGTGATTCAACCATCGTGTCAAATGTTGCTTCTTCAGTGTTTTCTGTATTTGTTGTTGTTGTCTTTTCGATGTTTGTCTCTTCACTTGCTTTTGATACTTTATTATTTTTTGACTTTTTCTTGTCATTTTTATTTTTATTCTTTTTGTCTTTCATTTTTTTACAGCAATAATAAATAAGGTATAATGTTTACTTTCTAGAATCAACCTCCTCATTTAGTGATACATAGACCAATATTGTGTCTTTATGAACTAAGTGAACATTCATAAAAATAAAACTTGATTCTAAGGAATCATCTAAAAACCTTTTCTAGCTTAGACTTTGAATGGTTGAACATTACATCATCAAGAATATGATTGTTTTTTTCAGAAATGTCGCAATTTTATTTTTTATTAAAGTCAAAAATGACGATATCATTTTCAAATGAATCAATCAGGATCTTTATGATGTAATATTCTACGAATCAATAGTCTATCAATAGACAAAGTTTTGAGATGATTCCTAATTGATTTGAAATTGCTTAGATTGATCATCAAATCAATATGCCAGTACTGTTACCCTTCACTTTAAGAACCGCTTGTTTGAAATCTCTCATAAACAACCTGAAACACATTCTTATCTGTTTTCATGGCGATATTGAAGGTTATGGAAATAACCCTAGACATTTCACACCTCCCAAAAAGCGACAGATAAACAGATATCAACAGTTTAGTCCTTTTAAATATGAATCAAAGTGCTTAGTTACCTTGGTGATGGTTGTGATCGTTCATTTAAGCATTCATTTTTAAGTGATAAAAGTAAAAGGACGACAAATACTTGACCCCAAATCCTTATACTTTTTTCTCATAACAGTTTTCTTACTACTTAATCAAAAATGAAAAAATAGACAGTTTTTGAAAATATTTTAAAATTACTAGTTTTCTTGTCTATTCTTTTTTGATAACAGATCAGAAGATATCAAATTCACGTATGATTACTTGAGGATACCATTTCTCAAAAAATGATTTAGTGGCTAGTAAAGAGAAGAATTAACGAAGCCCTCTACATCTGTATATTCAACTCGGATTTAAACAAAAATCCCCTTTTATCAGACAATTTAACTAAACAAGAAATAAAACAAACATCTCTGGAACAAAAGTTTTAAAACTTAAATATATTCAAAAAATTTATATGCAATTATTTGTATAATTAGGGACCGTCGGTCAAAGGGTGTTCTACGAAATTAACGGCCTATGACCGTTAAGATAAAAATCCTGACCCCCTCACCCTTTTACCCTATTAACGTCCATTTTCTACAATACGACTCTAGATATATATGGTACTGGACTATTATGCCATAGTATAGTCGCCCATGTCATGATATATTGGACAAACGGTTTAGTGAGCTGAGATTCAACATGATAGGTAACTATGGGGTACAATGGTTTTGGGGTATTTTCGGTATTTTGATTACGAATATAACTGGTAATCGGTGTGAATAGGAAGCTTTCGGCCATTATTAGCCTTAATTAGCCTATTTTTGGTCCATTTTGGTCCATTCGAGTATGAAGTGCATTTTCAAAATGTTTAATTCTAAATTTGATTTTGATCAGAAATCAAAAGTGAGGTTTTTGTATAATCCCTGACGGATTGGGTTTGACCCTCTCCCTCCCCCCCCCCCCCAGCCAATGGCTGTTAATTTTGTAGAACACCCTTTTACCGACGGCCCCTTACTTGTTAACAATAGCTACCTATTAAACTGTTGTCTTCGAGATTAGTAACCATAAAATATTGTTAGGTATTGGACTTCCTTGGCCTTGAACACGAAAACCGTGAAAAAGATTTTCAGCTTTACCTTGAAACCCAAATTAACTTCAGTCCTTGGGATGTTACATACTTATGCATTTTTCTAACTTTGTTATATATTCATAGTAAAATCTTCGAGTAATTTCATGGCTTAATTTTACCAAATACAAAAGAAAGCACTTCTGGTCTCCTGGGTGAGATTTTCTTTTGCCACCAGCAACAAGTGTTTTTTTCGCCTATTAATAGCTCCCCTATTTAGAGCTACTACAGATGGAATCCTATTATATGGATCTCCCACATGGTCACTGACAAAGAGTGAAGAGAAATCACTAAATATTAAATGGTACCATCATGTTCCGAATAATATATATTAGTTATGCGGTGTATAGGTGACATAATACTGGTTTATATGAGACGCTAGATGCTGTATTTTGGTCGAGGCGTAGCGGAGGCCAAATACAGCATCTGGAGTTCCCATATAAGACCCGTATTATGTCACCTATACACCGCATTACGAATTTATCCCCCCCGATGAACGCATGACGATACTGCAGTAATACAGGAATAAGTGGCGATTTATTTTCACCACTTAAATGGTGAATTATTTTAGATTTCACAGCCTTTGTTTACATAATAGATGACACTACATTGCAATATAGTATCATCTTTTTAAGTAAACAAAGATAAATGAGTGCAATGTTTCTTTTAAAAAACTAACCTAATACGGTCTCATATTAGGTTAATATTAGGCGAGAAGCGTGCTAGAGGGGGGATAAAGTTCTTTATGGTTCTCTCACCAAAATTTCTGACATAATAAGGCAGAGGCGACTACAACTTGCTGGACACGTTTTTCGTGACAAATTATCCCCAGTCAGTAATACTGTAACATGAAATCCTCCACATGGTTAACTTGGCAGAGGAAACCAGCCCACTACAATTGTCGGCAATTTGCTTCGTGACACTGGATTAGATAATGTCAAAGAACTTGAAACTTGTATGTTAGAAAGAGACATCTGGCGTCTATATGTTTCCCGTTGCCTTGACATCGACAGAAAGTAAGTAAGTTTCGTCTTTATTCGTTCGACGAAAATAAAACGAAAATAAGACGAATATTTTATTTATTTTCATTTTTTTTATTTTCAATTCTTTTTCGGTATATAGACAGATACAAACACTTCGGCGTGAGAGAATTTTTGCCAAATTGGGATTGAATTTGATACTCCTTCGATCAACACCACCACCTCACCACACTCAAAATTCTAAAACTTTTTATGTATCTTCTAAATTTTCGTACCCCATATCATGGTCAGCTTAAGATAAGGCCCAATATGTCACCGACAGATTTCTAGAACATGGGGTTAGAGAAAAGTCTGAAACTCGAAACTGTAGACACGTAATGTTTGGTGGATTAGTAAACATTTGAGTCAATAAGAAAGAAACTTATCAAAAATATGGGGAAAACGACCTTTGAATATATTTTTTTAGAAGGTTAAAAGATGCAGAAAAATTAATCAATTTTCTCAGGATGTAACGATCGTCATGAAATTAATCTTATTACAAAATGGCAAGTCTATCATTTTTCGTTCTTCCGTTATCTTAAAAAGAAGACAATTTCAACTCACCTTTTTAAATCGTAGGTACTAAGGGACTTTTAGATTTTAGATTAGTCTGATGTTACATCACAATTTCTTTCAAGTCAGTAATTAATGGCTACTCGAAATTATTACATCTATTAATGTTACAATTAAACTATCGTTTAGGTATAAACGATGTAAAATAGCATAATAGTCGAGTAAAAAAGATGTATTATAATTCTATTTGACAAGATATAATACCTGTAGATATATATAAAAGGCTAGAAATAATGTAATTATCATTAAGAAGCAATAAAGATACTTCAAGAGTAAAGATAGCCTTACGGTCAAAAACTTGGTAAATTTTTAAAGAACTTTTTCTAAATAACTTGATATATGATTTCGATAAAATTTCATCAGATGTAAGTAGTCCATAGTGACTCCATTCTACCAAAAGTAGAGCTTGAAAAAAGTAAAATCGGCTAAGCTACAGGCGGTGAAAGAAAATTTGTGAAAACCTCATTATTTCCACCATATATCAATCATTCAAACTAAAAACCAGGTTGATCTTAATCCTTTACCATCATTAAAATGTTCTGAAAGTTAGGGGTTCTACAGATTGATAGAGCTTGAGATATGAGAATCTTGTCGGTGACATATTGGGCCTTATTTTAAGCTGGCCATGAGTAACTATTTGCTATTACTATAGTCTCCATAAAATATGAAAAGTCAGCTGGCCATGCCCATATATATTATTTCGTTTTTAGCTGTTTGTTTTGATATAAAATGTGATATCTGCCTTGTAGAATTAAGCTATTTAAAGGTAAACATGTAGATTATTTGGAAAGCTGAGAGATTCCTGTCTCATTTGTATTTTGAACGGTTAGAATAATATGTTTTGACTTCAAGCAAGAAAGAATGCAAATGTTCTTTAAAACATATATTCTTTAGTTTAATGTAGCTAGTTCTGTTTCCAAGCCATTTTCAGAAAATCTATTGAAAGTCATTATTTATAAATTTAGTAGGTTGAACCACCAACTACTCTTAACTTGACGCGTAAATAATACTGCCCAAATATATTTCATTTATTTCAACATCTTAATTTACTGGTTCATGATTCATTTATGTATATAGTTTGGATTTTTGTAAGAAATCATCTCAATACTTTGTCTAATTTAGACTACTTTATTCGGAGAAACTTTCGCGAGAGAAACTTTTGCGAGTTTCTCTAATTTCTCTAATTTACTCCTTTTTCGCGAAAGGTTATCTTGCGAAAAATTTAAATCGTTCATTCGCGACAATTTATCTCGCAAAATTTTGCGACTTTCCCAATATCTAGTAAAATTGGAGATTTATTTATCAATTTCTTCATTCGCGAAAGTACATCTCGCAAAGGTTTTTCCGAATAAAGTATTAATGGGTTTAACATTACATCATTTAAAAATGTTAGATATGATGATATCATTTTTAAATGAACCAATCAGAATCTTCGTGATGTAATTTCTAATCAATCAATAGTCTAAAATAGACAAACTTTTGAGTTTGATTTATGGTAACAGTGGCTTGAGAAGTTTTTTCAAAATGTATCAAAGTTTTGTTGAACATGTGTACATGTGTACCAAAACTTTATTACGCCTTAACGGGGTCAAGTGAAAAGCTCAATACTTTTTATTTTGTAGAATTGTAGTTTGGAGTATGGTAAATGAGCTGTCCAAATTATAGAAAATTGGGTTTTAGAGAAGAAAAACTGAAAACATGAAATGAAATATTAAAATATTTGGTCAATTGATGTTTTCAGTTTTTCTTCTTTTATATCCGATTTACTAAGCCATATTTCTTATAATCTGGACAGCTCATTGATCATATTCAAAACTACAATTCTACCAAATAAAAAGTATTAAGCTTTTTATTTGACCCTGTTATGACGTAGTTAAGTATTTGTTGGGTGGGGCAAAAACTTCCCCAATTTCCATTTTCTGACAGTGAGATTTTATGAGTATCCTTAAATTGTAAGTAAGAACAAGGATTCCAAATGTCAGGCTTGTACGTTGAATAGTTTTTAAGATATAAAATTCTGACAGCAACATATCAGGCCTTATGTTATGATAGCCATGGAACAGCGAACAAACTTGAAATTCTGGTTATGTCAGACTATTGATTGGTTAAATATTACATGTAGAATCTGGAGTATTCATGAAACCGGTTATATTGAGGTTATATTGAGTCGAAATTAGGCAAAGTTTTGAGTGGAGTATCTTAATTTTGTTAGATGATTTTATCTTAATGGATGAAATAATGAATTTATCAAAATGATATCAAATGTAGTGCTGCAATATTGATATAAAATCATTCCTTTTAACCAGGATCCATAATTCCACCATTTTCATTTCTACCTGACACATAGGAGGAGGGGGGGTGGCCACATATGTTTTGTCATAATTCACGTTGTTTCATCTAATTTCTTCTACATTTCAATTTTAGCTATATAAACAAACGAACAATGCAATCCACGAGAAAACGAAAACAACAAAACGCTCGCAACCGAAATTATGTTGTTGACGAGGATGAAGAAGATGAGAGAACAATGTTTCGCGGAGCTTTTCGACGATCACAGATTTGGTTGAAAATGCATAAAAAGCAATTTTTAATGTTTTCCTCGATTATTTTGTTAATGGTGTACGTTTATTGGCCTCCGCCGAGATTATCGAGACACGCTCAGCATTGGCGTGACAGTAGTTACGTGTATAAGTACCAAGAGAAGAAGATTTTCTATCAGGATATTCTGAGTTTGAAACGTCCCGTCCGGATGCATCCAGTGCTTCTTATTCTACACGGCTTTCCCACAAGTAGTTACGATTGGCGTCACTTGATTCCCGATCTGCATCGGAAGTTTCGGCGTATTATAATCCCCGATATGCTCGGGTTAGGTTTCAGCGATAAACCTTCTGGGCATGAATATTCCGTTATGGAACAAGCAACGATTGTCGAAGAGCTGATGGCTTCTCTAAAAATAACTGGTGTCCACGTTTTAGCTCATGATTATGGAGATACAGTTGCGCAAGAACTGATGGCTCGTTCGAATGAACCGGGGCGTCTGAATACGATTAATATCAGGAGTTTGTGTTTATCGAACGGGGGGATACTCCCCGATAACCACCAACCATTGTTAATACAGCAGCTGCTTTTGGTTCCTGGCTTAAACCACGTGATGAGTCGCCTCTCGAATTTCTTCATTTTCTCGTCACGGTTGTCCTCGGTGTTCGGTAAAGAAACGAAACCATCTACCGACGATATGAATGATTTTTGGAGTATTACCCGCTATAATGATGGTAATTTAGCAATGCCTGCTGTTTTAAGGTACCTACACGAGCGGCAGGAAAACAAGAAAAGATGGGTCGGTGCCCTCCAACACGCTTCTGTACCTTTACAACTTATCTATGGACCTTTAGACCCTATAAACACACCTGATTTCTTTTTAACAACTTTTCAAAAACTTATACCTAATTCAGGCGTCTCCGTGTTAGAGGGAACTGGACATTATCCGCATCTTGAAGATCGAGTTGGTTTTATGAAGTTTTATATGAAGTTTTTGCAGCGAGTAGAGCGAGATTTTTATCGATTATAATTTGAAAATTTGAAATTAAATTATATACGCATTTTAGGTTTTTTAACATTTTTAATTTCGAATTAGTCATTTTTTATTGAGATAGCAATAAATTGATGTAAAAAACTCTATATAGTTCTTATTGGAATTTTTTCTTGGATGTGATAACCTCGATTTTACTTATTCCTGGATGCAAAGATTTTAATTCATTTGTACTTCGAAACATTTCTTTAGATGATTTTTACCCCCAAAAGATGGCGTGGTGGGAAAAGGACACTCTAAAATAATAGTTCTGAAACCTTAACCTTAATTTCCTTTGTCACACCTTAAATTATTTAGCTTCGAAAGACTTTGAGGATGGTTATTAGAAATGAGATTATCTTTTCAGAAAATATCAAAACATGTCAGAAAATGACGGTAAATTTAATAAAAAATTTCAAAATATTCGAAAAATGACTTAAGCTTTTTTTCTTATATTTCAAATATGTCTGTGTAGATAATTGTTTAATGGTCTTTTTAGCCTTGTTTAAGCTAGTTTCAAAATGTCGATGTAGGTCGGAAAATGTCTAAAAATGTCCTTGTCCTTGTCATTCCTTGTTTCTCTTCTACGAATACTTTTTCCCATTAAGGTATCACAAAAGTGGGACCTTATATGAGCTCCCTCTCCAGTAGATAAGCTCCACCGTCGATGCTCACACCAGAAAAAGCCTTTTTTTGTTCTTTTTTCTTATATATTCTCAGTGTGGATTTGTCTCCATACGACTAAGTGTAATAATTACACTTTTCTTCTTGTTCATTTTCCAAATAGAAGATTATTTCATCACGGATTTTTATTTTGCTCAGAGTCATGCAAATTAATTCTTCCTTCAAACAAAAAGGGAAATGAATGAAAGATATTGACAGTTATAACAAATAATCAGAACAATCTTGAATGCTCTAATGAAACGCAATTATATTGTCTTGATTACCACCTGCATTATGTAAAGATAATGAAATTTAAGAGAAACTGTTTGTAGCTCTATGCAAGTACACCTATTTTTCTGTCATTTTTCAGCATTTGACCTTAATCCGTTTTTTCTAAAACCAGCTTCAAAATATGTTTATTTTTGCTATGATATATTTACAAAATCATGTAAAGAGTATGAGCAGAGAGATAATATGCCTTTCACCTCCCCTATATTTATTTTATAGAGCACACACTCAACTTTGTTTTCCCCGAATAATAGAGACCTTACGCATCACTTATCCACCTGTCATTCTAATCCGCCCCACCCATCCCTGTCTCTTTGGAATATGAAAGCAATCACACATAGGATTTTTCCGTTTAAACTCAAAATCGCATCTTTTTAGAGAACAGAGACTAACCTCATTCTATGGTGTGAAGATGAGTGACAATGAAGATGCAAGCGATAGCGAAAATAATGAAGATTGGAATAAAGCGTTCGATGCGGACGTCTATCAGGCATGCACGTTCATTAATGAAACAGATCAAAAATATGATAACAGTTTTCCAGTTAAAGTCGTTTATAATGACGACGTCGAAACAGACGTCGCACCATCGCCAGGTGAGAAACCCGTTACTAGAATGGCGTTGAACGTTAATAAAGCTGGTATGGAAGGTCTGGATAAGGAGAAAATTAACAAGATAATACATGACGCTAGTAAAGGATCGAAATTTTATGAAAACGAAAAGAAAAAGGAGAAAAAGATGTTGGAAAACATCGAAGCGATGAAGGTCGATTTGAAAAAATATACAACTTCCGATCATAAACGCGCGTTAGTGGAAAGCAATAAAATTATCGGTGAACTGAGTCGAGGGATAGACTTGTCGCGGACGTTAGTTCACATCGATATGGATGCTTTTTACGCTGCCGTTGAAATGAGAGACGATCCAACGTTAAAAAACGTTCCGATGGCTGTCGGTGGTACCGGCATGTTATCCACTTCGAATTACGCCGCACGTAAATTTGGCGTGCGTGCGGCAATGCCTGGCTTTATCGGACTAAAATTGTGTCCTCAATTGAAAATAGTTTCCCTGCATTTCGATAAATACAAGCAAGTGAGTTCGCAAGTGCGGGATGTGTTCGGCGAATATGATCCGAACTTTCTACCAATGAGTCTCGATGAAGCGTACTTGGATTTGACTGACTATGTGATTGAAAATGGCTCCAAGTACGAGACGAGTGATCAAAACAAGAGTATTATTGAAAATATTGTCGATGAGATAAGAACTAAAATTTTCGAAATGACTCAATTAACGGCGAGCGCTGGGATAGGACCCAATATGATGTTGTCTAAGATTTGCTCGGACTTAAACAAACCAAATGGTCAATATTACTTAAAACCTGATTTTGAATTGATCAAAACGTTCATGAAAGAATTGCCGATTCGAAAGGTGTTCGGCGTAGGTCGGGTGACCGAACAAATGCTGAATGCAGTCGGCGTGAATACATGTAGTGATTTGATTGAAAGGAGAGCACTTTTATACCTATTTCATGAATATTGCGTTCGGGAAATCGACCAATCAGATCGTACACGCGGACCGGAAAAGTATGAGCGCCGAACGAACGTTTAGCGACGTAAGTGGTACTGAAGCACTTCTGAATATATGCCATGACTTATGTAAAAGTCTCGAAGTAGACCTAGCGAAAGAGAAATTGAAAGGCTATAACGTTACTCTCAAGTATAAGTTGTCATCATTTGTGACAAAAACACGCTCGAAAACCGTGCAGTATCCTGTATCAAAAGCAGACGAACTGTACCGCATTTCAAAAGAGTTACTACTAAAAGAAATTCACTGTTTTGGGGCAAAGAAGTTTGAATTACGACTCATGGGTGTCCGTGTGAGTAGTTTTAAGTTGAAAACGAAGCGGGAACAGCATACTCTTGACTCCTTGTTCTCGTCGTCATGGAAAACGCAAGAACGGAAACATGATAAATCTTTCCTTTCCTCTTCGGGGACAATGAAGCTTGAAGAAATCTCTGTCACTCCAGACTCGGTACAGTGCCCAATATGTGAGAGGTATCTTGCAGATGATGGCGTTTCCTTAAATTTACACATAGATGAATGTCTGATCGAACAGAATTCTAAACCTAGTGAAGCACAAAGTGAGTGTGGTTCCGTGACTGGATCCACCTTCGAAAAGAATGATCGTTTCGTGTCGTGTCCTGTTTGTAACCAACCTCTACAGAACGATGAAATGTCTCTAAACAGTCACATCGATAATTGCTTGACGAGACAGGACTCAATGAATTGTGAAGGAAAATTAGAATCTGAAATAATAAGAAATGACTCAGTAAGCAATGGAAATGTGCTGGAAAACCTAGCAGATGGTATAGAAGAATACAATGGCTCGCGTTCGACGAATAGGCTCGATAAGGAAAATTGCGTTGATATGACGGATCGTATTGCATGTCCGATATGCGGTAGACTTCAACCAAATGACGAACCTTCTCTTAATTCTCACGTTGAAAACTGTTTGACGAAGCAAACGATACGAAAACTTGTTAGCGAACAAGAAGTGGAACTAAGTCATCGATTAGTTGACCTAAGAACGAAAACCAAGTCGAATGTGACTGTCAGTACTAAGAACGAAAATAATAGACAATCCTTTAAACGGAAGAGTGGTGAATCATCATACACGAATAAAAGAGTTACGTTGCACAATTTTTGGGAGAAAAAATGATCATATCTTCTGGAGGCAAGGGTAAATATTCTGGCAAAATTCGCCAAGGAAGTGTGTTCAGGAAATTCCCTGATTTCAGGACTAATTGTTTTATTGAAATCCAAATTATTTGTAGAAAAGTCTCCAGAAATGCTATTCCTGGTCATTTGAAGGTGCTTAAATCTTAAAATATCTCCACTGGAGGGCTTACAGCGCCCCAAAACCCCCAGCTGCTTTTTAACTTGCTACGTTCGTCTTCTCGATGCGCTCGTTTTAGATTTTCAGGAAAAAAGACCTAAACCTAGAATCATGTCTGAAAGAAATAACGGTTTCTGGACGGAATATTTACTCTTGTCTTGAGGGAAGCGAAATTTGGCGACAGCTCCTAAAAGTCATTTTCTCGATAAATATTTAATTGATTTTCAGTATAGATTTGCTTTTTTTTCAATTTTCACAATGAATTTTCATAAATCTCTCACATCCTAGAAAATCACTGCGTTTTTTACTAGAATGTTGAAAAAATAGAATTTTACTGTAAAGATATTGACTTTTTCAGAAGTTTTGATAGAAAATGATTAAAAATATAGAAAGAGTTTTTAATTTTAAGGTCGGAAAATTTGGCGGCCAGAAACTTTCGCGAATCGGCCCAACCGCGATTTTCTTGCATTTTGCGGGACTAAAATTTCGCGGATAGAGGATTGCCGAAAAAATAGCGAGAATGAACTTTCGCGGGAGAAGAAAATTTGTTTTCTTCTCATTTTCAATTAATCATATATCCCCTACATATCTCCAAACGAAAAAAGTAAAATTTCGAATAAAGTAAAAGATTTCACTGGATTAAACTTTGACGGATGACGAGTTTTGAAAAGTTTCGCGGAATTAACTTTCGCGGAAAGTCGAAAACATGTGAAACCACGATAGTTTCTGGCTGCAAAAGTTTCTGACCGTTAGGTAAGCGGCAGATTAGTGATTAGATTCCCATTCCTACGCCTCTGATACTAAGAATACAAAGAAAGAGCGTAAAATTCTCTTTGCAGTAGTCGATCAATAAAATCACTTAATTATTTCATGAGTTATTGGCAGAAAGGGGCAAAATAAAACTATTTTTTAGTGCAACTTTTGCAATCAGCAAATAATATCTCTTAATACTTCAGAAATGTGAAGGATAATCGATAATCGGGTTGTAACGATATATTCTCGTTATATAAACAACTATAATACAAGCTGGCACACATGGTGCAATTTGTGTATTGGTATATGGTGTATTGTACAACTTTAAATGCATATTGTAATAACCAAACAAATGCATAATTATGACATAAATATGTCAAAATATCAGTTTTTGCCTATTCCTGTTCGAGAAACATTTTCTTTTAAATTTCTTTTCGCATATATTAGTTTTAATCTCGTGTCCACAATTTGAAGGTGACGTAGAGAGTTTTCAACATGTGATCTTTACCTGGAAAAATTGAAGTATAAGAAAATAAACCTGGATACAGAACTCTCTTCAGGTGAACAAATTTTCGTTTATCCCTTTTCCAAAATTTGCAAAAAAAACGCATGAAGAATAAGTTTTTTAATTCAAGGGAAACCTAATTCAAAGTAGGACCATTTTAATCGGGTTATAAAAAAGTCGGATCTTGAATTTTGAACTTGTCGTAAATTGCGCGATTGAACTCCCTAATTTTTGACTCACGAAAGTTTATTTGCTTCATTTTTTAGCTTCATTTTTTATCTTGATTAGCAGGTCAAATCAGGATTCTTGTGAAAAAATGTTGCAGTTTGCGAAATATTATCCCCATGACATTTTTCAGACCAACCTTTCGCGAAAGTTAAGTTATACCCGCTAAACTTAATTTTCACCTCTGGTGAAAAGTATCTACCCGCGAAGGTTTCTACCCAATATTTCATTGTTTTTTGATGCTTAGAAAAAAATGACCTTTCATTCTATAATGAATGATTAGTATATTGAAATAAGTGTCTTAGTCTCGGTAAATATGTTGTTGTTTTTTTCAATTTTTTTCAAACAATAAAGAATAATTTACAATAGAAAATAACATTAAAAGGATTTATTACAAAATAGAAATGTATAAAAGAAAAGAAAAGATATAATTTAAAACGAAGATAGTGATTCGCAACCACTAGTTTTGCTCTCGATTTTGGTGACGTTGTACCAAGGCACTTTACAACCACGGAGGCACATGATGATGGAATTTATGCCATGTTGTCGTCGAAGCATAGTTGTCATGTTTTTTTATCTAAGCGTATAATAACCACATACAAATATACAATTAAAGGAAACAAAAAAAAAACACATATAAAACTAGACTCAAATCAGTGGGCTGATTTACAATTACTTATCAGACCCCACTGACGCACATAAATTAAAAGCTAAACATAAAAAACGAAATAAAAATCATTAAGGAGGGGAAAAGCAGGTCAGGACATTATGGTTGGAATCGTTTTGATTTATTAACGAAAGTTATGGTTTGTTTTAGTAAGAATTTGTTTTCATGAAAGTTTAAACGTTCGTGACCATAAAGGAGTATTTTGACTAAACCATCATTTTCTAAGTCATTTAGAAATAAGAGTGGATTTATGGAATCCATCAAATCATTTCTAATTTCATTATACGTTGGGCATTCAAAGAAAAAAAGAATCGTAGTTTCTGCACCGGTTAGACAGACACACTGATCAGAGGGTGTATCAATGAATTTATGACGAGTCGACCAATAAGGTTCTCGATGACGTAATATTGAACCAACCAATAGTCGAAATGAGACAAACCTTTAATTTAATGCCAGTATATAATATTCAAATACAGGCCTGTCAGTGTAGCGCGATCGAGTGGTTCGCGATCACACAACGATCACGCAAAATCCTTCAGCGCGGTCGTGAAACCGATCACGCAAGGCACAGAATTTCAAATTTTGGATCGCGTAAAAAGTGACATATCTTGCTTTAAATAAGAAGATATATCAATGGTCCTAAATCTTTTTTATTTCTCACCTGAAACTTTACATAAATGAGTCTTGGTTATTCCGATCGGATTACAAACGGTTTATGATCGGATTACAACCGGTTTAGAAAGAAATTGGCCGACATAAACTCGATCGCGCAAGCCCTGTGCGTGATCGTGAAACCGAACACGCGCACATTTTTTACTGGCCCTCGCGCACCAAATTTAAATTTAAAAATTTAAAAATTTAAAAATATTTTTTTTGAATTTCTTGTAGATGTAGTATGATAAACATTAAGATACGTAAAAATGCTGCTCCAACATAACAATGTATTAAACCTAAAATAATAGCTGGAAAATCATACAAAAATATGGGGATGGCAAGTTTGACGCAGTTGACTAATATTTTTTTCGAAAATTTTAATTTTAATTTTTTATTTACAAAAAAGATATTTCAGGTGAATGTCCTGACAGGTTTTCAGGTCAATTTTACCATTTGGATGGCCGTAAGGGCTTAAACAGATGGATTTTCTTCTCAAAAAATGGAAAAAACGTGTGTGTGACTAAGTGTCCCAAATTACCTGTTTACAATGCTTAAATCAGTTTCATTGATTTGTTTTATGTGGGAAGGATTCAGTTGGGATCGCGCTTCATGTACATAGCCATATCAACACGTTATACATCGATTCAGAGCAAAAATATAGCGTTATTTTCTGGAATATCTTTATTTTTTTGCGCGATAGATATGGGACATCTCAAAAAAGTTTTCATATTATTTTAACCGAAAATGTCTTTTAAGCTATCTAATGTCTCGAATATATCAGAGTCATTCCCCATATTCAGTTTACGCTTTTCCATTAAGAAAAATATAAAAAGGAAAATAATGGGGTTCCAATTATAATTA
>JAUKPT010001138.1:2206-16314 GCA_032273505.1 Nanomia bijuga
GGCACATCAGATGGATGTTACCCCCTCCCCCCCAAAGCTCAGACTTTCAGATTTAGAATAATTAATGATTAACCATTTGCCTTTTTATTTTTATTTCACAGGGAGTTTCAGCGCCTGCGCACAAGTGTCCTCGATCAGATCGCTGTGAGCTCGGAAAAGCAAAACACAGATTCACCTCTCCACAAAACTGCTGACATCAGCTGATAGAAGAAGACTCTTAAAATAGTGATTATCGAGAATCAGTGATTGAGGACAAATGTGTCTGAGGAGGAAATATACGTTGATATTCTGAGATCTATTCGGAGATGATTTTCCCGCTCTGCAATAACATTTAGAATTTTAGAATTTTATAAAAACATATTTGTTGAGAAATGATGAATTAGTGGATATAGGGGTTGTCTTAAAATTATGGTAAAATTTGCCGTTTGATTTTTTCAAAGTTACATCATCAAGAATCTGATTGGCTCACTAAAAATTGCTATCATCATTTTTGACTTTAACAAGTTACCAAATGATGACATATCGAGATCGACCAATCAGATATTTGATTATGTAATTTTCAACCAATCAAATGGCAAATTTTACCATAATTTGAAGACGGTCCCTAACGAATTAAGAACAACCAGTACACCAGATGGCGATGTGCATCATACGAATGGTTTTCCCTTCTTCCTCCCTACCCCGGCTATAAACTATGATATAACGATGATGTATGAACAAATATTTTAACTTATTGAAATTAATTGAATTAGATCTAAGACAAAGTCTTACGTATAATGTACGCCTAAGGTAAGATATTGACCCCCTAAGAAAATTGATTTGGATTGATTAAATTTACTGCTAATTGTAAATGACATTTTAAAGGGTTTAACCCCAAATGCACGGGTCCTTTTGAGCTTTTTTTTTTACAATATTTGAAGACTAGTTGAAATAATTGGTTATATTTATATTTGAACATTCCCCTACCCCTTAAATTTATCTATAATTTTTTGAATTTTTGTACAAATTATTGTAAATTATTTTATGTAAAGTTTAATGACGATAATTGTAATTGAAGATATACTATTAGGTAGATAATTGGTTCCATCTCTGCTTTTGTTGTCTAATTGGTGATTGTATATTGTATTTCCAGTCTAAATTCTCAAAATCGACTGTGTTATACTCGGTACAAAAAGTGTAGACAGTGATTTTTTGAAATGCGTATAACTACTTTAATTTTGATTCGTGTAAGATAATTAAATTTCACAGATATTGTGGCTATTGACAAGCACTTTAATTTGACATGATTTTTATCCCAAATGAAGAAGATTTTTTTTCGTTTTCCGGTCACGTTAAAGTGCTTGTCAATAACCACTATATGTGTGAAAATTAGCTTAAATGGATAAAAATTGAAGAAGTTATACGCATTTCAAAAATCACTGTCTACACTTTTTGTACAGACTATAGTTGGTTGTTTGTTATTTTTACCTGTGTAACCTTTTTTTTTGGTCTGCTATTGATCAGAAATTAATTTTTATACTTGTAACCATATTGTTCACATTGGAAACGCTATGTTCTTATAAGGAAAAGACATTTGAAACTTTGTAATGGGTATTTTTTTTATCTAGTTCCATTTTAAAATGTGTCTATACGTTTCATGCACAGATAAAACATTTATCTTTTCGGCATCATAAAGGTAATCTTTCCATTGATGTTTTAAATGATTTCAAGGGTTTTTTGAGAAGAGAAAGCTTTGTCATTCTCTTTCTCAAATATTTATATTTAAAGCACCATCCACGTTTTTTGATATTTTGTTAAAGTACCCAATTTAGTCGTCACTCTTTATCGTACTCTGAAACTCTATTCATGCCACAAGTGTCCTTCTAATCATCATAAACAGCTGCAGAGGAAACTGAACAACACATGGATATGTCCTTAAGATCTTAATTGACGTTGTTTTCATATAGAAGGGGAAATTAAAAATGGCGCTACACAACTCTCTCGTTAAGTTGGAATGCAAGAATAAACATGTTTAGTCCTACTCTTATCCTGTTGTTGTGTTCAACAACATTTTAGGGAATCATCTCAATAGTTTATCTAATTTTAGGCTATTGATTGGTTGAATATTACGTCGTATAGAACTTGATTGATTTATTTAAAAATGTCACAATTTGATGTTCTTTTAATCTCAAAAATTATGATAATTATCAATAAGACTCTTTGTGATGTAATATTCAACCAATTAGTAATCTAAATTAGACAAACTTTTGAGATGATTTCTTAACTTATTTTCTATATTTGGACGTATCAACAAAATAATGCATTCTGAGTTTCTAAAAAGAATCCTTTTCGGTCCTTATCCTGGAGACTATAAGCATTCTCTCTTTACTACTATTAGAGGCTTGTTGTATGTCATTTCAATAAATGACAAAAAGATATTTCTGTGCAGTTACGTTTTACGCTATATCAAATAAGAGGATCTTCTGAACATATAATTTTGTTTGTGCCAAATTATCGGCAATCTTCTACAACCTTGTCTAAATGAGAAATCGTGATAACAATTGAAATGGACATGGACTAAATCAGAGCCCCCAGTACGAGTTTTTGTTGGAGGGGCTGCTAAAGGATATTCAAAATCTGTCGTTCACTATGGTTGATCAGCAAAGAAAATTTTGATTTAACCCTATTTTTATTGGGCTTTTTTCTTACTTCGTTTATTTACCAATAGAATTTTGTTTTTTAGAGTCAGGTATACAGAATAAGGCAATTTTGGTCATTTTTCTCAATTTTTAGCGATTTGGGGTCCCAAATTGAAAATTTCTTATATATATTAAAATTTATAAATCATAAAGACTCTTAAAGACTCTTTGCAAACCAGAACAGTGAAATTAAAGCAATTTAGATAACAAAAACTAGCTCCAAACTTTTAAAAGGACTACTCAAAATGTATAAAAATCACAGTACTGCCCTTCAACAAAACACCCTTTAAATCTTTTTGGAGCCCTGAATCGACGTGATTCTTTCAGGAAATCTTTAAAATTCCTTTGCGATGAAAAGTTATAGCGGGCCTTCGTCCAACCATAATTCTTCTCCAACTTTAAATTTGCGCTTGTAGGTGTAATGTTACACCCCCCCCAATAAAAATAGCAATATTGAACAATATTTTTGAATTAAAACCTAGATGGTCAGGGTTCTATAATTTTTAAAATTTAAAATCTTGGAAAGTTATTGGTAGGGGGGTGGGGGTCTACTAAAGTCTATCCGTCTACTGTTTCTTATGCTTTAAGAATACTTTCTTGTTTTTCGAGTAAAACTGAAATTATTGTAATAGAAAAATATATCTACTTTATAAAATGCAAATGATCTTTTTGTCGAGCCTGTCAATTCATTCAAGTATATTAATCTGAAAAATAGATAATGACAAAATGTCAAATTAATCAACATGCTTTCGTGACCCTTTCTAAAAATAGAGCTAAAGATACCCTTTATTTTTCTGTGATTGAATGTAACATTACATTGACATTCAATCAGAATTACAGATGACCATTAAACTAAAATTGGACGTAATTGATGCGTCCGACAGATACGTCTGGCATCTGTCCGCCCTTAAAGTTCATTTTTAGTTTCTCAATGAATATTATATACAATACAAATCAGAAACATCATAAAATGGTCATGTGACTGTTATGATAATCTCTTTACTTTTTGTCAGTACCACCCACTCATGAATACACAACGTCCTTTAACATGTCTGAAAAGCATTTCAATATAATCTGATCGTTGCTAATGTAAACAAACTTCGTTTGGAAGAACTAAACTACATGGTTAATATCAGAAGAGGAATCTTGAAATGAACTTCTTGAGGAAAGATTTGTTTTATTTAATACTTGTTAGTAAAGATTTTATGTTTTTTATGTTTGGAGTGGTCAATCTTTACTTTGCAATTGACTTGTATCAATTTATCTGTAAATTATCAGTAAATTTTAGATTTTAGACTGTTGTTTGTACACTTCTTCGTTATTTTAACCGGTCACGTATACATTTCTTACTGACAGGCCTGATGTTAGTGTTTTTTGGTTTCAAAATGATTATTCTTAACTTTTTGGCCAAATTCATCCTAATTTATTCTTAATATATTCTTATCGAATTCATCTTTTTATGGCAAAAAATCGAAAATATCGGAATATCGGAATATCGAGTTTCCTCTATGGTAAAATTTGCCGTTTGATTGGTTCAAAATAACATCATCTAGGATCTGATTGGTTCACTAAACACTAAACTCTTATAAATCATCAAATGATGACATTTTGAAATCAGGCTATCAGATTCTAGATGATGCAACTTTGAACCAATTAAAATTTTACCACAATTTGTAGACAATCCCTAAGTGGCGTGATTAACTATCGAACACCAACTGACGCACAAAAACAGAACGGATAAGAATAAAAAAAACGCGCGTAAGGGGCAGGGGAGGGAAAGTGATGATGACTTTATAGGAGATTTGGAAAGTAAAACTCATGAAAAGCGACCAGTTTTAGAGATGTAATCAAGAGTAGCATTCAAGATCTTTTCATCTTCTAGATCTGTAACTAAAGAGTGACCATAAAGGAATAAGTTGGTAAGTTTATTAGTGATGTACAAGTCCAAATGGTTTTTCGACATCATTCTTCTTATAGTTGTTATGCAAACGAAATACTTTCATCATAAACCGAGCAGAAAAGAGCGTGTGAACCTAACTCTAACAATAATGTTTCAATTTCAGTATTTTCAGCAAGTGAGAACCAGGCTTTAATATAAGGAGTTAGTAACTCTCCTTATAAAGAAATTGTTTATTAGCAAGGGAAAAGTGTGTATCCTCTAGACAGATGTAACATGAGTTGAGGTCTAGTTCAACGTTAGTTTTTTTGTTGAATCTTTAGAAGGACATTCTGGATAATATCAGACACTGGCGTGTTTTTTTTTAGTTTTTATCATACTGGCGCATTGTAGTGGAATGAAATTGGAAAATAAGTTGGAATATTGGTAATTTCTGTTGTAATTTCGATTCCGGCTACTAATGTTGATTTATACAACTCTAATGAATTTCAAGAGGAATTCTTTATTTGGGAATCAAAGGAATCCTAATTGACGGATGAGTTAAGCTCAAGCTGAAATAAGTTTTTGGAGATTTTTTCCGTTATTAAAAAGATACGCTGCGGGGTTGACATTTTTTGTCATATATGTATAGAATTTGGAGATTTGTTCATTAATTTTTGTTTGATTTGGTGCATATAGCTATCATTGAAACCAGTTAGATACAGTAGAAAAATATGGTGAAAGAAGGATGATTATATCAGAGTGTGTGTGTGTATAATATATATGGTGGGGTTGGAGGGGGGGGGAGGAGGGGTTGGTGGCGGGGGCAATATATATTTTTTCTCTATTTTTGAATGAACAAACCAAATTTGAGAGGGCAGGCAAAGGTTGCAGTCCACGTTTTTTTTTTAAGAATATACTTTATAAGAATAATCAAGATGAAATTGGGAAAAAAGTTAAGAATATGCTAAGAATACTTCATTTTGAATTTTCCTGAAGAATAATATATATCTTCATGATGTGAAACTTTGCATTTGTTCTCTCGATATTCCAATATTTCTCATTTGTTTTACCGATATTCCGATATTTCATTTTTGATGTGTATGCTAAGAATATGCTAAGAATATATTAGGATGGATTGAAACCAAAAAACACTATGCTTATAAAAAAAAGCGTGTACCAGGCAGCAAAAAATGTCCATGTACTTGCACATGTTTCAGTATGAGCGATATTTGTTGTGAGACAGTTTAGAGTTTACCTTTGTTAATTCCAGGGTCACTTTATTGACGTTGAAAAGTTTATTCTGCGGTTTGTCTGTTATTTTACTGAATTGGAGTGATAAAATATTATGTTGTTTTTGATCAAATAAAAACAGTGTGTTATCACGCAATAAGCTAATACGACTAACACTGGATGAGAACGTAGAAGGATTTGTAAATTTATTGAGTATATGTAATACCTTATCGGACAAAAATTCGGTGGACAAAGTTTCCATAACTAAATGATAAATATCTGAGAAAATTGTAAAGTTTACACTCATTAATATAGATTTTTGTAATGCGGATAATCAGAGGTGGAGATTCTTCCTCGCAGACTCGCGGCGCGAGTCGGAAAGCTCGGATACCTCTCGATATTATAGAAGATATTTTGGGGATATGTCTCGGAATGTGTGTTGAATAATTTTTTTCGCGAGTCGGAACATCTACAAAATCTCCACCTTTGCGGATAATATTTTTACAGATATTAACATAATTATTTTTGACTTTTTGAAAATTGAGAAGAATTGTGGTCAGAAAATGAAAAGTAAAAAAATCAAATTCTTTATTTCGAATAGAAGCTTTTAGCTTTTAGCTTAAACGGATAAAAATTGGTGAAGTTATACGGATTATTACAAAAATCACGTACTAACTTTCTTACAGACTATAGTTGCGTTGCGTAAAGTTGCCTTTTTTGGGGTAGTTAGGAAAGATTTCAGAGTTCATAATCTATATTGATCGGTATTCAGATGATTCACAATTCATCTTTGTTTGAGCTCTTGAATATACTTCACGTTTTTTGTAAATGATATCTTAATCGATTGTTTATTAGCTGCTAGAAAGAACAGTTGTAATTTTTTAAAGAATTTGCATGAAAATATAACTCCATTTATCAGACATGAAAGAGATGTCCCTGTTCCAGACATGCTGATATTGTTTTCCAAAGATCTTGGTTTAGTATATACACACATATTTAGCCCATCCATTCCTTCTTTGAAAGCTAAAAATGCAAGTTTTGACTAATTGTTTAAAGTACCTCAACCATCAAAGAATGCCATTCAAACTATAAGGATTACCACTAATCAGATAAAAGACTAATCCTCAATGTTCAGATTACAAGTATTGAATGTTCAAATTAGGTGTAATCCCAGTCCCTGTTATTTTTAATTAATTGCATTAGAATGTGTTGATATATTCTTTGACAATCTTAAAAAAGATTAATTGTAACAATTCGTTCAGTCAGTCTCTAAGACCCCTAAGTATTTTGATGATTTATTGTAACAAGTCTTTCAACTGACGTTGTAACTCAATACGACACACGTACACTCGTGCACGTAAGACATAAGTATTTTGATGACTCAGCAGATATTCAAATTAGAGGAGTCATTTATGTTGACAGAAACGCTAAGACAGTTTATGTAAAGACGTTTTTTAATATTATGGACTGGCATAGAGAAATTATACGTAAAATATATTTTCATCACATAGGATTTGTACCAAATTAGGTATTTTCTGATGACTATAAAGTTTTTACTTTGAAATACTTATTTAGGAATTATCTCCAAATTATTGGTAAATTTTTCAGTTGATTGGTTCAAAGTTCATCATCAAAAACCTGATTGATTTTGAGTTTTGACAAAAAAAAAATTGTGATATTTCTGAAATAACCAAACAAATTTTTGATGACGTAACTTACAACCAATCAATCGGTAAAATTGAGCCCTTATCCTCCTACGTAATTAGAGTTGAAAACTAGAGCAATGATAAGATGATTAGTTAAGACTAAAAGTTAAATCTGTTCACATTTTTTTTTACATATTTTAGATTTTTTAACTATTATCACTTCGAATTTTCAATTTGATGTAATGCATAATCTGGCACAAAATTTGGTCACTTTTTTTGACTCGGACTTTTTACTTCAACGTTTATATGATGACGATTTATCAATGGGTTAACAAATAGGAAGATTTAAGTCGAAATTAGTCACTTTCGCCAACCATCAAAAATTAGAAAAACATACGATATTCTCTCCAATTTACGGACACTTAGTGGACACAGTTTTCTTCACCGATCGAGGTCACATTGTCATAAAATTCTTTCCAATTAACGGACAATTCCAATTAGCGGACACGTTTTTCTGCACCAATGAAGTCCGCTCTAATTTGAGAGAGAACTGTACCATAACATTGACAAGTAATCCGATGAAACCATCCCGGTGAGTTTAAAATAGGGTCCCTGGCGAAAAAAACGAAAGAATTGACCGTCCTCGGTGCAACGGTAAATATTTACCGGTGCCCCATTGATAATTGTTGTAGCCACCGGTGGAACCCCTACAAGTATTCCCTCACTGGGCCACTTTGCCAGGGTGTTAAAGTGAGTTTGCTCTGCTTTCTAAGACATGGCTTACTGAATATTAATGATCAGATTTCTATAGTTATTAAGTTAGTTTAAGCTCTATTGTCTGTAGTCAAAACGTAGCATTATAACTATTTTAAACTTCAACTTCATTTCTCAATAAGTCCTCGAGAAATTAATTTTTTACTACTAAACTCAGCACGTGGATTAATGATGATCATATCTTTATTACTATCTTTTTCCGAAAGCTTCAAGTGTATTGGCACGAGAGATTTGATAGGATTTAATGAAAATGAAGATTTGTTCATTTTCCCACTAATTTTTTTTTTATTTTTCCGATTTTGTTTCGAAATATCTTTGATCATAACTATGCGCGCACGGGTTTTCACGTTAAAAGCCTTATGGGAAATGCCTCAACTGAAAAGTGCATAGCAAAGAATCAGGCCGCTAAGTTTTCTGAGAGCGATTTTATATGAACACATGAAGGCTAAAAGTTAAGTCGAGAAATAAAGAAAATTCGTCAAAAAAGTAATTTGGTCTCTCAAGAACATAATTAGGGGACATCGCCAAAATATTTTTATACTATAATTATGATTACAACAGCATAATTCGAATTTTTTTATTTTTTTCTGTGGGAAAAACGCAAAATGAATAGAAAAATGACTCTTAAAAAGTTATTTCAAATTGTTTTTGAGAGTATTTGAGAGTATTTGAGAACTATATTGGAGTGCTATATTTTTCATATTTCTTTAAAAGATTATACTCGACTCACCCACCCCCATAACAGATATTTTCTGTTAAAAAATATGAAAACATTTTTGTCCCCTTCGATAAGTTTAGGAAGTTAAAAAATGAATAAATTCAAATTTGGGGCAAGACTAACAAATGATAGTAATTAAATAAACTAAAATGAAATAAAATCAGTTTATTTTGCATATTTAAAGGCTTTATGATTTAAATGATTTATTCAGTCCATTTAGTGAACACAAATAAGCCAGAAAAAAATCATTGAACATTATAAGTACATTCTAACTTTTCACTTATTTCAAGGCTGTTTCGCACAAATAACATGACGAAAGCACAAGGGCTACTTTATGGACCCGTCAATTTATCAAAATGACACTCAAGAAAACAGACATTTTGCAGAATGAAGTCTTTTTTTTTTGAATAATGATTAATTAAAAAATGTAGTAAATCAAAGACCAAGAATAAGAGCAAAATAAAAAACTCTACTCTGCTATTTTCTACAAATTATTGGATAAACTAAACAAAGTCTTGATGATGTAATATTTGATCAATACGAAAAAAATTGATCTAGAAATTATGTAGACGATACGTAACTGAAGAAGCAAAGCATGAAAATCAGTTTTGCATTTTAAAAACTACTTTGAATGGCAAAAACGGTCCTTTAAGGACCCAGTAGTTTTTCAACTGGATACTCGAATCAACAGACAGTTTTCTGATAACAGTGTGAAAAATCAAGAAATGAAAATGTATTTTAAACAAAGATTATGAATAAAAGCAAAATTGAAGAAGCAAAGCTTATGAATCAATTTTGCATTTTGAACTACCCTTTACATATATTCTAATATTTCGAATGGCAAAAAAAATCATTATAAGGTCCCAGTAGTTATAAGTTATAAGATTCATAATGGTGTAATTTGCAACCAATCAAACTGTTAAAATAGCCAAATTTTGGCGACAATTCATAAGGTTCCAGCAGTTTTATCAAGTGGACACTCAAACCAATAGACGCGTCACTGATTAAAATCGTTATGCTTACAATAACATTACTCACAGATGAATAATTAATGAGACTTTCTATTGAATAAAATGTCTCTTTCGCTTTAATAGAATGAAAAGAACTAAGAAGAAAGAATTCTTGAAACTTTTTTTCAAACGCGCAAGTTTTACTTCTTAATTATTTTCACCTGTTGAAAAGAAATTTGTTAAGCATCCGTTGATATTTTCTCTCTCGTTCTTCTTCCACCTGCTGCAACTTTAATTTCTAAGTATAGATTTAATGTCATGGTGGTGGTGGTGGTGGTGGTGGTGGTGTTGGTGGTGTTGGTGGAGTTTTTACAAGAGCTTTACTAATAAAAACTTTTATGTTTTAATTGATTTTGGAATATTGATATTCCTGTTCTGTCTTGTGAAAATTTCACTAAGACCTGATCCATTCATCTTAAATGATGAATAAGGTTTTCAGCCAGTTTTTGTGTTACAATTTTTGGATGTAGTGTAAATTAGTATAGGTTTTGTCGTCAAATTTCGGATATTTTAATCGTTTGATTGGTTGGAAATTACGGCATCAAGATTTTGATTGTTACATGAACTTTTTTCTTTATTTTGGATATTTAACAAACTAAAATAGCAGAAAGTTGGCGATAATTCCTAATATGTAAATGAATTATTCTCTGATAATTTTAAGAGAGTGCCAATGCATTGTGTTTGAATATTTGGATTTTCTTATTTTTTCATTGTTTTCCAGCCTCAGATGTGTATTTTGAGAGTGAGAGTGCCAACGCACTGTCTTTGAATGTTTGTTATGATGATATAACGAAAATACATTTTCATAAGAGGGATGATTCATGAGTTTTATGATGAGTCGTACGCTGAATCTGAGCTCTGGCAATTGTGAAGTTTTCTTGTAAGATTCGTGTCTTAAAAAACAATATCAACATTCTTTTATTATTAAACAATACATGTATCTAAGTTGAATCTGAGCTCTGCCAATAGTGAAGTTTTCTTGCAAGATTTATGTCTTATAAAAACAATAGAAATTTCTATTATGATAAAACAATAAGCATATCTCTTTCTTCAACTGATATAAACCAATCAAGTTCTTTCTTTTATAAAAGCTCACTAAATCCCCTTACTAATACATCGAAAGTGATAGCTTAATAACGACTAATCACAGATAATAAGCTTGCTTGTTTTGTTTAAAATTTGCTGAACTTGAGAGAGAGCGAGAGAAAAACTTAAAATTATAAATCCTTAAACATTTCGATGTTAATAAAAATCTCAACATGCGGTCCAGGGGGTATTGTACAGATTAATTTATCACTTTATATCGACGATGACACGTTATTTAAAGAGATATTTTAAGTTTTTCCTTTCATTATATTTTCATCCTCTACGATTACACTTAAGATTTTTGATTGACAGCTTTTTAAAGCACTACTACTTGTGTTTCCGATGTCACTACGGACTATTATGATGTCTGTAACACCCCTGAGTATTTGATAAGGTCACTAGCCTCTATATGGATAATCATTTTTAAGCATTCATCATAAAACAAAAACACACGACGTTAAAGAATTTCTTGTGAGCGATGAATAGTAAAGAGAATTTATTATATATAGTGAACGAGTGACAGCGTTTTTGATATTTAATTTAAACGTATGTAATAAAATGCAGTAGTGGTGAAAAGGACAAGGGATAACATTTAGTGTAAAATGTAATTTATCAGGGAAAAGAAATAATTTTGTTTCTATATAAATGTGATTTATTGGTGGAATTGAAAGACTCTGTTTAAATGTAGTATCCAGAGTATCCGGTCATGTTTTGTCGTGGTTAAAATAGTCAGAATTACTCTGGAGTCCGGACTTGATAGTAGTTAGTTGATAGACAGACAAGAAACCTTGTGGAAAAAATTGAATATTTCTTTATGTATATTATTGGTAGCAATTCTAACAATTTGGTGGACTAGCCGATTGTTTATATCTTTGTGGTGGTAATATGATCTTACTAAATGTTCTTTTTTCTTTTTACCATTATTCTGCCATTTTGTAACTCATGGTTGTGGCAAAAGTATTATTATTATTAATTATTGTCTTTTTTTAAACGAGTAGGCTTCTACTAGCAACAATTGTTCATTTTAAAGGAATTAAAACCCGGAGAGATTTTGTTTTTATCATTATGGTTTAATCGTTTTGTAGCAGCTTGCTATGGTGGATATAGCATTAGAAAATCCGAAAGATATACTTGCTAGTAGCAAGTTTATATCTTTTGAGGACATTATTCGCCACTCAGTAGTTTGGTCTTGCTGGACGACGGGCAAATCACTCACTAGAAATCTCGTACACTGTTCCAGAAAATTATATTGTTTTCCACTTACAATTCCAGAGATCCTATTTTTTTCTCAGAAATCTTGTACGCTATTTCAGAGGATGATTCACCCCTCGTTGCCAGAACTAGTATCAGGGGAAAACGTAGAATTTTTTCGGGGAGCAAAAGAATTATGTTTATATTTATGTATATGTTTACACGTAGTAACAGTGGAATTTTATAATAGTTTTGTATACGTCGACTTGAAAGCATTGTATACATTGTGAATTGCTAGTTGCTACTGAGAAAATTGAGCTGCTTTTCTGTCATTATTCTGTAGCTTATGGTCGTGCTGGACGAGGAACAAAAAACAAATCATTCACCAGATATCTCGTACACTGGTTCTAGGTATTTTATTTTTTTCCACTTGAAATTCCAGAATTCCTATTGTTTTCTCAGAAATCTCAGTAAGTGATTTACCCCTTGTTGCCAGAAATTGTACTAAGGGAAAACGTGGAATTTTCGTCGGGGAGCAGAAGAATGTTTTTATATTTATGTTTACACGTAGTAACAGTGGAATTTTAATAATAGTTTTTTATACGTCGACTTGAAAGCTTTGTATACATTGTGAATTATTCATGATATATTCATTCGCGTAGATGTTCTATTTAAATACACTCACACTCGTTTATATGTGTGCTAGTAGTTATTTCTAGTTGTTAGTTAAGCAAAGATGTGTAGATAAATACAACAACAAAAATATATTATATATATAAATTGGTTAAACAAAATGGTTATTATCATTTGGTACTCAAGATTTTATGTTTTATTTATTTATCAATTATCATCAATTTTATAGTCGTATTCAAGACTAGACTGAATAAATGAATTGATATTAATAACGTGATAGTTTTTTAGTTAAGCAAAGATGTCTAAATAAATATAAAAAAATATATTAAATATAAATATAAAGGAGAATTAGTTTAAAAAACATCTGGTACTCAAGGTTTTGTGTGTTGTTCTTTATAAATTATCATCCATTTCATGGTCGTATCCAAGAAATGAATTGATATTTCTGACGTGCTAGTTTTCAGTTTCTAGTTAACCAAAGTTGTGTAAATAAAAATAAGATTTTTTTTAATATAAGTAAATAAGATAAATGAAATTGGTTTCTTTTAAGGTTACTCATCGTAAATTGTGGTCGTGTTTTAGTTGGAAGTAAGTCGTCTTCTTTACCGAATCAATGTTCTTGGAATTTAGTTTATAAATGACAAAATCATTAAAATTATTTTAGAGAATATAAAAATGAATTTATGAGTAGTCTTTTTAAGACGTAGTTTATCGAGGGATAATCACTCAACAATTTCTCTGAGATCTCCAAAAGAACAACAGGATTTTAAGAAAAGGTGTACGAGATTTCTGTATAGTGATTTACCCCTCGTAGATTATTACTTAAAAATATTTTGGGAAAGAAAAGGAATATTATACGTCAAAGAATTTAAAAACTGGTTATTAATTTGTGGTAATTGGAGCTCTACGTACATTTTGACCATTATATCAGCCATATCATTCTTGTATTATATCATACTGCTTGATATTTGCATAAGGCCAAAAAAAATTATATGTGATTCCGGTAACATCGGGTCTAACACTAGGGTCGGTAGGACGGATTTTTTTTTTTTTTTTGTAAATATTTTTTTTGTGTATTTTTTTTTTCAAATGATATAAAATAAGATAAAGTAAGTAGGTATTATATTATAACAGGTGGTAAAATTGGTGATAATAAAAAGATCCTTACGTCCGGTAGTGGCAATATACTTGATAATTAGACGAAACGAAAGGGATGTACATAAAAAAATCATTTTGACAAGTATAAACGATTAAATTCAAGAA